>KK117758.1:0-82102 GCA_000611955.2 Stegodyphus mimosarum | reverse complement strand
TTCCCTATCACCAAATCAATGGAAAGGACTTTCAGCTCTGCCTACCGCACAAATATTATACTCTTGCAAATATGCATGCTTTCCTCAGGATTCAAACCTTGGCACAATGGTACGAGAGCCAGCATCGCTAACTATTAAACCGATGAGAGACTGTTCTGTGCAACGTGTATTTCGAAGGCAATACGATACAGATCCAGCAGATTATGAGATTATTCTATGATGGTGATAACAGTTCAAGAACATTGGTGTCGTCGTAAAGGCAAAAGCCCAAGATTTTTTAACGAAACAGTAAAGGAAATAGAATTTCGAACATAGATTACAAAAATCAACAAATCGCTCTATTCGCGAACTTGGTAATCCAAAGCCAACGATTTCGAAGATCTGTGACTACCACTGCTACCAAAACTATACCGTTTCTATTTATTGCAACATAATGATTATACGAAACGATAAAAATTTTGTAATCGCATCCAAGAAAAGATTCAAAAGAACAATTCTACTGCTTGTCTAGTATTCAGCGAAGAAATGACGTTTTGTTTCTGTGCTATGATAAACTTGTGGCAATGGCGGGGTATGTGAAATGAAAAACGTTTATGCTGCCTTCAAATAAAAGCGAAATTTTTCAAAACTAAACGCGTTGTGGGCTATGTCACAGAAGAAGGTATATGGGAATTTTTTTTCTTTTCGTGGACACTATCATGGGTATGCCATATTTTGATATGTTGTACCGGTGCCTTTTCATCAAATTAAAGGTGATTTGAAAAATTTCGTATTTCAACAAGATAGAATTGATTTAGCATTGTTCAGATGACTAATGAGATCTCCTTACCTTATACCAGAGACTTTCCTTCACTAGGAGTATGTTAAATATAATGTTTATGTGCTTACGATATCAGCAACATCAGAGGAACTTGACGATCGCAACAATATGCTTGCTTTGATGGCCATCAGAAGAAAAAATATAAGTAAAATTCATGTGATCAGAAATGGAGCACCGCTAGGACGAAAGTTGTATAATAAGAACATATAATCCAACATTTATAATTCTGAACATTTTTTACTTCATTTCATGTTGCACTAATTTCTTTTTAACTGCAATACTTTACAAAATACAGCGTTTTGAAACCTAATGAATCATTTGTAATGATCGGGTATAAAGTAAGTACTTAATTTTTTTAGGTTTGGTTTATTTGATTAAGGCAAAGCGCTCGAGAACTGTCTGTTTAAGGGGAGGGATACCTTCGAGGACTTTCTGAGCAAAACTGCCTCGTTTACATGTTACACGTGGGGAAAACTATGAAAAGCGCCCATGTAGCTAGCCCATTCGCCAAGATTCGAACCCCTCAACGAACTACCAGTTTCACCGACTTTATCGGTCGGCCGTTCGTGGTCACTTAATTTTATTGAGGAAATGGATATTAGAATTTTCCAACATTAAAAATATTTCTTGATACCAAATTTTATGAAGAAGTCTAAATATAGAGAATATCGAAAAAATATGTTAATGCAGAGTCACGAAATGCAAATTTTTTTTAAAATATTGAGTTTCTGTATTCAAATGTATATTCCCTTTCCTTATAGTCTTTCACTAGAGGTCGCGATAACCATGACGAGCGTTTTCATTGAGAAATTTCTGAAGATGAAAACAGATATTAAAACCATTATGGCCTAATATGTTAGCTCAGGAGTGCACGAAGAGCAGAGATAGAAGACTTTTTTAATTTTTAAAAAATATTCTACTTTAATCTTGATGAAGCTATGAAAAAAATTTTGAAAAGTCAAAGTTTGCAAAAAATAGTTTTAGAAAAATTTTAAACTTTTCTTTAAATGATCAAAAATGGCAGATTAATAAGCTTTCTCAAATATTTGTTCGCCTGTTGATGTAAGCCATTTTTTTTTGTTTTGCAGATCCTTTTAACAATTTAATTTTAATTAAATAAATGTTAATTATATATTTGTGTTGACATTTTGTGTGGTGATCATTCCAGTAAGGGGGGGCAGGGAGATGTACGCCCAGGGCCTTGATAGCTATAGGTCTGCCACAGCGTTTGCTATTTTCTCTTGGTTTCCTAAAAAACATCCTTTACGTGCAGTAGAAAATCATTTGCAAGGTATTCTTTCAGTATGAACACATTTTTATTAAAATATATATAAAAATTACAGATTTGTGGCTCAGAGTGAGGTTTTCTCCTGAAGAGGCAGATGTTTTAGGGTGGGAAGCATATTGTACATTTTAGTTGTGTACATAACAGTACATTTTAGCATTGTTGACGCTGTTGTTATCACATTTTAAATGGAATGAGAAAAAATTATTGTACGGCTTATTAACTGTTTGGCTTTGCTAGAGTATTACAAAACTACCAATAATGTAGTAGTCAATACTCAGCTATCAGTTGCATTTATCTTTTGAAGAATTTAAATTTGTGGATTTTCAAGGCATTAACAATACAAAGTTCAGTGAAAATGTAATACTAAGATGCATGTCCTCTGCATCCCCCCTGCTATAAAAAATAGGTGACATAGTCACATACACCATGAAGCTTCTATGAGAAGACAACAGGCGGGGAAAATCTAAACCCCAATTTTTTTACTACATAATTTTTTTAAATGTGACCAAATTTATAGCACACGCTGTATATCCAACTTTTAGATTTCCTTCATAACGTAAATTAACGTATACGGATATCAATTTTATCTGTGTAGCAAAATGCTCTTTGTGATAGGAAAATTCCGATTACGTATTTGAATTCAGCAACACAAATGCTATCAGATTCACGTGTTTCGATTTGACAAAGCAAAAATTTGCCGTTCTCAACAAATAACTCGAAACAAGACTTTGAAACTTGCAGGAATACACACAAAAACAACGTCAAGGGCAGTGTCGCATTAAAATAAAGAGAACGAACACGAAACAAGAGAGGAAGCTAGTACCGTCAAAAATTGACGTCATTTGATATTTGCACCTGCTGCGACACCTGCGGGGGAGGAAACTAACTAACCCTTTGAACTTCTACCGAAAAAAAGAAATTGAACTATCTTTCACCGATGACTCATCTTCAAGTTCATTAGCAGAAGAAACATTAAAATGAATAAGTGTCATTAACACGCGCTGCAGAGCTTTTTATTTTGCCTTCTTACATTCAAAATGCTATGCTCGTCGTGATCTTTGGTGCTAGGTTATGAAAGATGGGTCTTAGCTTAAATTAATACTCACGAAATATGAAGGAAGTGCACAGAAAATGCCTTAAGAAGAAAAAGTGTTAAAATTTTACTTCATTTATTGACCCACTAAAATCCACAAAAACATTAAAATGCAAAATTTCCTCATCATTTGTTACGTTTATAATAATATGACAAAGTATCATAATATAAGTATATAGATTTGCTATTTATCTTTCTCTAGATCGATTGTAAGACATCTTAAAAGTATTCTTTAGATGACTAAACGCTAAAGTATTTTGTTTTTGCGTATCTTCTTTACAAAACTCGTTTAATGGATTGCCATTTTATTTAACAGAACAAAGAATTAGTTTCTATAGGAAGCTAGCTTGATGAAATGCTAGACATGTTTGCATTTGCCACAAGTGACTCAAACTTCCCAACCATTTAATTTATTTAGGCAAAACAGTTTTACACGGAAAATAACTATATGTGTAAAAAACAGGAAAATCACTTACAATAGGAAAATATATTCAGAAAGATATGTTATCCTTTTTGATTTTGTTTTAAATTTTATGACTTATCACTAAAACTTCTTTGGGGAAAGAAATTTGTTTGTAATCTTAATATTCTTCTGGACAGGCATATTCGCAAAATACAAACATAATCATACAGGTTTTATAGAGATAAAAGCATACTTACTAAATACCTAAAAAATCCAAGGTATTTCAATAAGTTTCGTTAGATCGCTCGTTGTATTAACATATTCTAGCAAAACACGAAAGGACTTCTTTCTATTTTTAGGGAATAACAAGTTTGATTTCTATTCATTCGGGCTTTCGCGGTCACTTTTAACGAATGATAATATGCACAGGAAAAAACGTCAAGGCAGAGTAGTCTGCACGTAAAAATTTATGTGGTGATCAAGCGAGGTTAAAGTTTTAGAAATTTTATTCAAATCAGATTTGCAAGTTGAGGCAACGCAGAATATCATGTACAATAGTTTATTTATAGTGTTTAAAAATACGAAAATAACTGATAGTTTCACCCACTGTTTCCTCTTTCAGAAGATTAATATACAAAAACTATGTCCAGTACTTCGAAAAATCATCAATAATCCAGTTCTGTTGGAGACTATATACACAGAAGATCTAAATCATGTAGAACCGTGGACTAATATCTTGGAAAGGCTTCACTATGTTGTCATAACTGCTCAAGTAGTGATTTTCATTAACGCAGTTAAATATAAAGTGTCCTAAAACGGATTGAGGGTTTTTAAATTGGAATAGTAATCATTGATATAAATTATCATAATATTAATTAATCTTGCTAGAATAATTATTAAAATTACTCTAGCAAGAGATTAATGTGAGAGGTAGAAATATTTTTCGAACGCTTCTTTGACTTAGTACCAAATGTCACCAACAGGCAGCACTTCAATTTCCGAGAAACTTCCAATTATTCGATTGCTTTTGGAAATTTTATGAAAATGTTCTCAAAATGTCAACCACTCAAAGTAATCATTCGTGGCAAGAAACGTAAAAAAATAGCAGACACATTCTGCGGTGTCGGTAATGGGATGTCTTCGGACTTAACGACTGACGATTTGTTCCGGTCCCGACAACGTGGTGGGATTTTGTTGATCTAATGAATCTTCCAAGTTGTCCCAAAGAAAGCAACAATGTAAAAATTTAGCAGATAGCCATGAAATTGCAGAAAAGGAGGTCTGGAGATCAGTACACTGAACACGTAAGTCAGTAGAAACGTCATGCGTATGCAAATATCAGGAACGAAATGTCAGAGGCGACGTGAGCGTACACAAAAAGCGTGATGTCGGCGCGCGCAGCTCAACAGTAGAATAAAAGAAAGGACGGAGACGCAATTCAACATATTCGCTGCAAGTGCCAGTCAATTCGTGAAATATGGCTAGAAGACGACTTCACACGTGGAAGAATGATCGGAAATCTGGAGGAGGGGCGTACTGTCACCAGTGTAGCTGCAGAGTTCGGAATCAACAAAAGTGTCGTTTCGCGCGTTTAAAAAGCGTTCCAAACCAGAGGTACAGCTGTTAGAAATGTTGGTGGTGGCCGCCCGAGGACGATATCTGCAGGGGATGACCGATATATCGTCCTGCAGGCGAAAAGAGGCCGACAGCAATCAGCAAGAGCCATTGCTCAGCAACTCTGTACAGTAACGGGGCGACAAGTGTCGCCAAGTGACAAGTGTTTACTGTGGCCAGACGCCTTCACAAAGGGGGCCTATTCGCCCACCGTCCTGAACGCTGCCTACCGTTGAAAGTTGGCCATCGACGCCACCGTTTACAATGGTGCAGAGAGCACAAAAACTGGACAACTGATCTATGGAATCGTGTCCTCTTTACGGATGAGAGTCGGTGCAGAAGCGATTCTCAACGCGTTTTGATTTGGAGAGAGGTCGGGACCCGGTTTTATCCCAGTAACATCAAGGAAAGACACCATAACGGTGGTCCTGGAGTTCTTGTCTGGGGAGGCATTATGCTGAACGGGTGGACTCAGCTCCACGTTTTCGACAGAGGGTCTGTAACCGGGGATCGCTATTGTGAGGAGGTACTCCTTTCCCATGTGCATCTGTTCCGAGGTGCCATTAGCCAAGACCACGGCCGCATCGGACTCTTGTTGTTGAGGAGCTACTGGAAAATGAAGATATCAAACATATCACTCGAATGGACTGGCCAGCGTACTCCCCAGATTTAAATCCCATCGAACATGTGTGTGATGCTTTGGGGAGACGCATTTCAGCACGCTTACATCCTCCGGAGAACACCCAACAACTCAAACAGATGCTGATTGAGGAAATGTCGCACCAGCTGGTTCTGAGTATGCGATGGTGCGAAGCAACCATTGCAGTGAGGGGAGAGCATATCCCATATTAAGGAACATCTGCTTGTTGTTCTTCCTCTCGGATAGACAATCATGAGTCACGATACTATGCGTTCAATAAAGCTTGTTTTTGTTCGATTCCATACCGTATGCATTGTATTCCTTTTTCAGCTCCGATGCTTTCGCCATCCTTTACGTACATAATACTCTCCTTCATTTCTGCATTCCATGTCTCTCAGTTGATTCCTCGTGGAGTTATGTTAAAAAACCCTGCTGTTGCTTAAGTTTTGCACACCAGTAGTATGCATTCAGAGCCAGTGATTATGGTAGCCACTCCATAATCCTTGCCGGTTGCATGGGAGTAGCGTATAATGAACTGACTTGGTTGTTAAAATATTCCTCCAAAAAATGAAAACCACATCAGTCTAATTAAATATCGCACAATTTTGCATGAACCGAGATGTTCATGCGTGTAAGACTTCCAAACTCGTATACGGCTGGACACAAATTTGTGCAAGATTTGAATTTACTGCTTCCTATAGGGAAAATGGACTACTGATGAATTTACTGAATAAAACTGCCCATACAGTAATTTTTTGTTCATGCAGTTATGGGACAGACACATGAGAGTTCTGAGTTCCGCAGATCCGCTAACTTTCTTTATTGACGAAATCATGCAGGTGAAAATGTGATTCTCCAGAAAAACATTGCCATCGATAGTCAATCAAATGCAGCATTTTGTTTTTCAAAAATAAGTTTTTCCCCTTTGATACCGCACAAAGCGGTTGCTGCATTTAGATTTTGCGTGGAAATATTTCCAGCTATCTGTTGGTGAAATTTGGTTCTAACAATACGGAAGCGTAAAAATAAGTTTCTGACCTCGCACATTAATATGCTGCACGAATAACTTATATATCTGATGCTATTTACTTGTCATTCATCCCATTTTGCGATCAGTCAGTACTTTTTAAGGTATCTCGTATCTGCGAAATGCTTGTTATACTCAGTCAGAATTTACGCAAACTCCCAACTTCCAAGGAGTCAGGAAACTTAGAGAAGATTCGGAGCTTGCTGAAATCGCAAACTTTCGAGAAAGCTTTCGAACGTGCTTATAATAAAGACTTCTCCCTCAGACTTAAAATGCTTATACAAATACTTAGAACAAACATTTACCTTTCGAGGATTTTGCAATTAAGAAACAGTTTTAGTCCATTTGCTAGCAATGTTCATCTTTTGTTTCTTGAGATTCACATTAAAATTCCGCAATACTCTTTAAAATAACCGCCTATGGTTCAGATGATTTTGCTCTTATGAGGATGCGGGCATCTTAGACAGGTAATGATGCTCAGTATTGTTACTTAAATACGTTCTCGGAAATATTGGTCATTTTCAAAGGTGGCTGGATCTGGAAGTTGTTCGCGCAAGACATTTAACTTTTGTTCAAGATCATCCAAAAATAAAAATGGATTTCATATTGCTGTTTAAAGTTTTTAATGTGCACTTCTGTTCGTATTAAATATAAATTGTATATTAAAAAAACTAAATAAAGTATAATCATGAATAAAGTTGCAATCAGTCGATAATATCTGCATCAAGTTATTCCTGTATTCTAAAAAAACAATATAAAAGATATTACAAGTTTAGTCTGTTGATATTTTTTATGATTTCGTGATTCTTGACCAGGTTTAATGGACTATCATTATAAGACATGTAGCGTTTTAAGAACGCTGTTTTTCCGCGGGTACATTTTACGTAATCGCATATGTTGGATTTATAAAAAATGCTCGCTTATTTTTGGCGACTGTGATGAAACTTAACCACATGTGGTAATCATCATTCATCCTACGCCATAAAGTTTTGAAACAACGCAGACAGCACCTTGCTTTAAGAAAGATACTCAGAAAGGTACCAATAGTTAGCCTATTTTCCATCTGTAAAAAACGGGAGCGATATATCGGCCATAATAAAGGCCATGTGTAAAGTATTTATCTCATCATATCAAATGAAAGTTAAAATTAATTTTAAAATTATCTTTGTGATTTTCACACCTAATGTAAACAGGGAGCACGTCGTTCATGTCCGAATAACCTTCGGATGAGTTTAGGCAATAGAAATAGTTTAATTACGAACAATAACAAAACCTTGTGTGGGTTTATTTGACCTTGAGCCAGTGTCCAAACACTTTGGATTTGCGTGGGGAAACAAAGGTCGTCCTTAAGACATTGCCGAAAGGTAAGTCAGTGAGTAGAACAGAGATCTGCAGGTGAAAATTAAATTTTTATTTAAACGTGATTAGCAAATATTGTTTACCAAATTTTAAGTTAAATTACTAAAACTATGATAAAGCACACAAGAATTGAGAATTTCTCAGTTACGGAATGAATCAGAAATATGGTTGTACACTTGAAGTAAATGTACTCTATCACTGTATATTGAATAAAAAAAAATAAAACTCAATTTTTTCCATTTAAAATAACATTCATGTGGTTATTATTACATTATTAGCCGAGATTTAAAAACGGTTACTTCCATTAACCAAGATGGCAGTGAAGCGCAGTAGCAAATTGCAGTTCAGCATGGGCGATTGCATGCTAGAAGGACCTTCTTCGAGCTTGGCCAGACATGATTTTAATGTAGCGTAGTTGTTGTGAATGGGAAAGCAGAGAAAATTACTATTTACAATTATATAGTCAAAAAAGATAAACTTCGCAATAGCACTAATGCAGCAAAATCGGTAAAGACTGTGAAAGCATTCAAAACATCGAACAGTTTGAATCAATTGTAGTGAGTCTGGTTGGTATCGTTGTGTGTTGTTCACTTTAAAAAACTGGACCTCCCATATGCAATCAATTTTCTTCGCGATTTTTACTGTCATCGTAAAACGCGTTTAAATGGATAGCAGTATTTCTGGCACACACTGTATATGACTCTTGTCTTTATTCAATCAATACGTGTTAACCATACATCTGGCTTTCTTTGGGATCACAAACTAGTTCCAAACACTAATAGACGTTAAACGAATTATCACTATGTTTGAAATTAACTACAAAGATTTGAAAGGCTCAAAACAATGTTTTTATTAAAATAGAATTTAGACATAAATGCACTTTTTGTGATTAATAAAATCAACCACCATTTATGGCGATGAAACTAAAGTAACAGATAAATTCAAATTTACAGTGTAGGCTCGTAATCAAAGAATACTCAATTATATTTAAATCTAAACTGGCTCAGAAAACTCTAACCGGAGTGTCAGTTTAAATGCCTGCAGCAAACGACATGAAGCTGAATAATTACAACCTTATCGGAGATGGCTAGAACTAAGTAATGTGGCCACGCGGTTAGAAACACGTTCTCTCTTAACATCCAAAAATCTCATTTAAATACTCTCTAACTCGCTTACACTTATGGTGAAAAAAACGGAAAGGAAGAAGCTATAATAAAGGCTTAAAGGCTGAAATTATAAATAATTGGTTAATTTAAATAATAATCACTACAAACATGCTTTTGAAAGGTTACAGAGTTAATATAAAATTTTGCTTGTTACAGCAATGTAATACAATAGGACAACGTGATAAAATATTTTTTTTAAATTAAAAAATATTTTTAATCCAAAAAATATAATTTATGTCGTAAAATATTTTTTTTAGATTGCATTTGAAAATTCTGATGAGATAGCGTATTTTGTTTACGTTACGTTTAAAGTATACAGTACGAAAATAAAATTTAAACAGAGCAATTTTCTCTAAAAAATAGAGCAACTTAAATTCTTTTATTGAGATTTCTGTACAGGTAATTTGGTAAAATTTTAACTTTCTAGTTTATAAGCAAATGTTTTCAGATACTTAGGCCCAAAAATGTATGTTATAATCCTGTATAACGTTAAATCTTATATCAAGTAAAACAGAATAGATACTATTTAATATTTAGGTTTTAAGAACTAAAATTTATTCTTTATATGCACAAACATGTTTTTTTATTTATGAATGGAATATAAAATATTTTAAATGGAACTTTTACAGATCTGTTCAGAAGATTTGGTTTTACATTTGAAAGTAGTGGCAGATTCCTGCATCTCGTTACTTTGCAGTTTATAAGAGGCTAATCCAGTGTTACAAGGAAGATTTAGAAAAGACTTTGCAGGCTCTGATTCATAGAAAGAATAAATTCGTTCTGCTTTTTGACTTCCTACTGATTATTCATACTTTAAAATATTTTGCTGTAAAGGGAAATTATTATATTTACTTTTCATTTTAGCTGAATACATAAAATAATTCATATTACCGATTACTTTATCTAATTGTTTAATTGCATATTGGTTTAGACCTTTTACACTTTCAAATACAGTTTATTTGTAAGGGCAGTGTAACCTTCAATAATTATTAAATGCTACATTGGCGTCCAAAATTAAGGCTACAGACATAAAATTTATGCTATTCCAAAAATAATTGGCTTGTTACAAAGAAATTTTGTGCACAGAGGTAGAATATTATGAGATAGTTAATAGCAATGTAGCAAAATAAAGAGGTTAAATGTTTTGCGATAAGCAAATGAAGTCTAAAACAGACAAAACATGACACCTTGTATTTCAGTGTTGGTTTAGTAAAACGTGTTATCATCAACGCTTAACTTTACTTGCCTTACAACAGGTTCTCATATTGTAAATGAAGTTGTTAATCATAGAATATAGGAGCAAATTCCGTTCTTTAAAAGCAGCGAGCATTTTAAAGCCTGGAGGGTCATGACGTCATGCAGTGGCTTTTTCTAGAGCATACCGGATATTCCAATAGAACTTAGGCCCTGCAACTTCGCTACCCATATTCTATGACGAATACTCACTTCTTCCAGAAAGTCATCGACAAGCTGCTTGGCTTCGCACTAACGTTCATCAAATAAAGTCCTTCACAGTAGCTCTCTGGCAAAAATTTCACATAAGGTGCAAGAACCTTATTCCTGTATATTCGTTATACACTCATAGTGCCCTCCCCGAAGACATTCTCGTGGTTTATGGCCATATAACACGATGCCTTCCTACACAAGGGTTCCACTTTCGCAGAGGTGGTCGATTTTCTTTATGTTGGAGGGGATGATAGCAAACCCAAATTTCTGTCCAGATGAAGACTCATCGAGAATCACACTGTGTACTGAATCCACGTTTAACAGTTGTATTTAACAGTTGTTTATCCATGTTTAACAGATGTATTTAGTAGTAGACATTTAATACAACTGTTAATCATGTTTAACAGTTATATTCAATGTCTTGTAGCATAAATACAGTGACCAATTTCCACAAGCGCGTATATCCATATATTCATTCATCTCCCTGTACGTGCATGTAGTTTCAAGAGTATATTGTAATCCAATACTGTTACAATACTGTAGTGTAATATCCAATACTGTAAGTGTTAACATGTAGTAAGCAAGAACAGTGTTTGTATATATTTTCGTGCACATGTATTCGTGCTAATGCATTGTATTGTGGGTGTACATTGAGCTAGTGCAAACGTATGTTTCGTGTTGTGCAAATGTTCTATAACCGTAATCTAATCTTGCATGTATCGAGTAAGTATCTGCGTAAATGCTGCATGTATTGTGTGCTATTCCTGTAATACATATATGTCCTATTCCCGAATTGTACTATTTTTGTAGGTAATGTATTCATTTTTTTGTATTACTATTAATGCACTATTAATGCAACTATTATAGCGTGCATGTGTACTAATATCGTAATCTTATATTGTAACTGTCCTAATATACTAACCCAATACTGTAAGTGTAAATATGTAGTAAGCATATATGTTCGTGCACATGTATTCGCGTAAATGTATTGTGGGTGAGCATTGAGCTAGTGTATACGTATGTATTGTGTTGTGCTTATGTTTTATATTTGTAATCCAATATCGCATGTATCGAGTAAATATCTGCATAAATGCTGCACGCATTGAGTGCTCTTTTATATTGCGTATGAGCTCTACTACTAAACTGTACTAATATTTAGGTGAGTCCTGTATGTACTCTATTGTTGTATTAATATTATTGCACTATTACTGTAAGTAAGTCCTGTATTTATCACTATTGTTGTAGGTAAGTATTCTAATATTGTATATAAGTCATACCATAGTCTTTACCGCGCACCACAGTATGCCACCATGTACATGTTATACCATTGTCCATACGAAATTACTGTAATTGTATGCTCTGTATCCAGCCCAGCAATTTACATTGCATGATCAGCGCCGCTGTCTGGCCATGGATGAAATGACTGAATTTTTCAATAAATTCCCGATGTGGTCCGATTGGGACCTCATGGAGGGGTTGCTCCGGATGGATGCGGGTTTCGGCAATACCCGAGTAGTCTTAGCAAAGCCCTCCGGGTGCCTGATCCTGCTGTCACCTGTCACCTGTGTACTAAATCTCGACTCATTATTGAAGAAGACACTGCCTCAGTCATGGTATGCCCAAGAAAGGTTTGCGTGCCTCCTTAAAAGATGTGATGTCTTCTGCGATCATTCAGAGGGACACCTACCGCTGGTTGTCTGGCGTAAAAGACCTGCTTTCTTAGGTGTCTGTACCGTTTATCTGAAATTGTTGTTCCAGATGCACAGCGAGGTCTAGAGAGAGCTCTCTAGTCATTATCTCTCTATCACATCTTGCATTTAAAGCCACGCGTCGATTCTCTGCAAATGTCTAAGTTCTTAGACGGGCATTTTTGTGATAGTACTCGTAGTTCGGAGTTAGTGTCATAACTCCCAACAATCGAGCAATTTTCATATGAGACTGGGGAGTCTCAAGTCTATCCATATTTCTCCATCCCAACTCATCATCTAAGCGATTGCAATAACTCGTTGTAATTGAAATCCATTAATCTTATGAATTCTGTTGCAACAAACAGAATTCTCTGGAAGAATTTCGCAGATTCAGAAACTAGTTACTTTCAAGTTTTCTTGCAGATATGTTCTTCTGCTCTCCTAATTAATATGGCTTATGCAAGTTTATGTTTTCCAAGTTATATGACAAATATGTAAAATTTTTTAATATTAAGAATAGCTATTTTGAACTACTGAAAAATGCGTTTGTACTGTTAATTTTAGACATCACAAAATTTATAATAAAAATGGCAGCGTAATTTTAAAAAAATCCTGTGATAAACAGAAACAGTTAAACATTATGTTTAGAAAAAATTTTTTACAGCAGTAAAAATAGCATTAAAAGTGTGGGAAAATTTATCAGTATTTTCCATGACAGTCTACATAGGAATGAATACTCGTCGCTTAATCTATTAATATCAGAAACGTTTTCAAAATTAATATGTTATATTTAATTGCTTACAGCTGCAAACATTTCATTTTTCAGTTTATGCACGTCTTCTGAGCATTATTTTAAAATCAAATTTTAAAATTCAATATTTTGGTCAGTTTTTGTCGTCGGAGTCAGACATTTTTGTGTTTTATATGTTAGAATGTGTTTAAATTTTACGAAATGTAATTACATGTACCGAGGGACCATTAGATTTTGTAATTATTAAAAATATTTTATTTTATTTTACAAAAGACGAAAGTAACGCGAAAAATTTCTGGTATTATATTTTAACGGAAATATTTATTTTGACCGTTCTAGAATCCATTTGGAGTATTTTTTTGCCTGACATCTGTACGTACGGATAGAATAAAAGACTTTTTCCTCCGAAACGGCTTGTAAAATAGATTTAAAAGGGATTTTTTTTCAGGACGTCTGTACGTACGGACTTACGTGTATATCCCACCTAACACAAAAACAATTAGGCGTAGAACGTTGAAATTTTGTATATGAGATTCCTATAACATCTAGTTATGCGTCTCTCCTTTTTATTGCAATCATCAATACAAAACATATTATATATATATATATATGTACTATATACACCCACCCCCTTACCCAGCTTAAAAATCCTATCATTGGTCATCGTCATATACTTCCAATTGCAGAAGTGTTTGAAATTCCGAAAATATTAATTTTTTTTGCAGTTTCAAATTTAAAAAATATTATTTTGGGTAAATAACGAAATCTAACTTTTAATGTGGTCTGGTTCGTGTGCTTATATTTGGAATATTCGTTATGAAAAAATAAAATTATAAGAGGTTTGATTCCTCTATGGCAAAAATTGAGCGGGATATTTAATGTCATCGATTAATTGGAATCGTTTAATTAAGTTACAATAATTCGACGAAATAAGTTTAAATGAAGTGCAGCAAACAGTATCTATAATTTAATAGGCCATACAAAGAAGTCATATGGTATTCACGTCAGAGTTTTTATTTAAAAATGGTATAACACGAATATTTGCATCATTTAAGACATTTTTATAGTTAGAAATAAATGTCTACGGCTAAAGATTGTGAAAATAATGGCCACGCAAGTATTTTTATGGGCAGGGTGTATAAAAATTTTACATCTTTAAATAATGCTCGTAACCGTATACTTCCAATTACAGAATGCATCTGGGAATAAGGAGGAGAACGTTTTGGAAACAGTCTCATCGTTGAAGTTGGGGACGTTTCGGTTAAATAATATAGCGAGGTTTTCATATACATGTCTACAATACAAATTCCAGTCAATACTTTCCGAATTCATTTTTAGAAATCTTGAATATTAATCTGTATTAGACATGGAAAATTTCCTATGATTTTTGGTTTTTATCCTTTAAAACACACATCGTGTCCGAAAACGTCCTACCCACTTTACTTTCGCCGCATTTGGTCTTAGACACATAGTTAATTCCATTTACAAAAATGTTTGAAATGACCCAAAGATTCACATTTTCATATTTTTAAATTTAAAAAAAAGTGTATAAACTACGAAATTTAACTTTTTATACGTTTACCGGTCTCTATACTTATATTTAAGAAAATTTTGAACTCACTGTAAAAAAAAAAAAAAAAAAAAAAGCAGAAAGGTTTTGATTTTCGCATCACAAAAATTGAACGAGATATTTGGTATTAAAATCGAGGATCATTTTTAGGGGTCATGCGCAAATTGACGAACAAAATATTTGCATGCGTACGCAACTAAAAACAAAACATTAGTTTAGAGAAAAGGTTTCTGATTTTTAGAGACAACGTGCCTGGCATTTCTATACTGATTATTGTGAAAAATATTGATCAATACAATTTGTACGATTTCGTGATTGTGAATCTAAAGTAATAAGACTACATGAAAATATTAATAACAAATATTTAGACTTTCGGTCCTAAAGGCACAAATTATTAGTATGAAAGCATTTTCGGCATCCAAAGCTAAAATATCGTAAATTAGAGGCACTAGTAAAGCCCAAAACAATACCACTAAATGGTATTTAAGGGAGAAAAATATCAACTTCGAATTATTCTAATTTATTTATTAACTGAACCCCCAATGCAAACTAAATATGACGTCAAAAATCACAAATTTTGAAATTAAATATTTCGATTAATTTTTGTCTTACTGGAGTCAAAAACGTTTTTCTGTTTTATTTTTATAACGACTACAGTATTTTTCTAAATATAGATGAAATGATGCAAAGATTCACATTTTCGTATTTATAAATTAAAAAAAGCATAAGTATAGATTCCGAAGAAAGTAAATAAAAAAGTTATAGATATAAAAAAAGTTAGATTTCGTAATTTTACAAAACTGATTTCTTTAAATTTAAAAAAGGGAAAAAGATGATCTCATTTAAATTGTTTTTGCAATTGAAAGTATACGTCAAAGACGAACGATTGCGAATATAAAGACCTGGTAAGAACTTTTGAGGGCAGGGGGTATACGGAAGATAAAATTCTAATTTTGATTTTTAACAACTTGTAAAATCTGATTTTAATTTAATTATTTCCATTTTTTGTCTTAAAAATAGTAAATTACTTCTTTCAAGTATATCTAAATGATTGATTTGATCATTCCAATTAATAGCTATCAAATGATTCTTATATAATGTATATGATACATATATTTATATAAAGACTGAAATTTTTTACTCAGTAAAATATCAAAAAAGATTCAATTCAATTTAATGCAAATTTAACTAATAAACTTTTAATTAACCAACAGTAATTAAGCAATAAATAAAATTATACACCTTTGCTGACGAATACAATAACGTCACTATTCTTAATCTGACCATTAAGTAGCATAATCTTGCCTTTCGTCGTACTTGCATACTCATCAGCGGCCGAGAACGCTGAACACTGGTAGTTTCGATATGGGCTCGATTCCAGATGAACGGGTTGGCAGCATGGGCTTTTCTATGGTTTTCGCCATTGTAACGTGTATATGAGCTAGGTTCCCTTAGAAATTCTTCCACGAATGCACCCCTTCCCTTAGGCAGGTAGCCCTAACTTGCTTTGCTGCAATCTCAATAAACCAAATCAATCTCACACTTGCCTGTGCCTAGCTAATGTGTATTCTGCTGTTCTTTTTCATCATCAATTACAATGCTATGACATATTGCGTATACATATAATCATAGAATGACGAGCTCGTTTCGTAAGCTTTCTTAGATATACGTGTATATGTGGATAATGCCATGTCATAAATAAAAAAACTATATAAAAAAACACGACCGTATCTTCCTTGTAACTATCCAGCTATTATCATCATCACCTCCTATGTCGAAACCAAATTTTTATTATATAGATTTTACTGATTGAAATTTTTACACTGCTTACTTAAACTTTGTTACAAAATTTATTCATTACTTTTATTTGTTCATCAAATATATTCATTACCTTTTCAACGAAAAAAATTAATATTTGGCATTTCTGATGCATTGTAATTTTATACAGACATGGGCTTGTCTGATATTTGTCTATTACGCAGGTGAGTGACTGTACTGAAAGGGAAAGTTAGTGCAACAGTTTTGGGCAGCACTTAAAATCGCAATAGTCTGGTATATTATTTTTGTTCTAAAAGAGTGTTTCTTTTTTCCAAATATTATATTACATTTGTAGGAATTTATATTTATTTTAAATAACGAGTTAAATTTAATTTTAAGTTACTTTCCTATAAGCCTTCATTCCCCTAATTGTCAGTGCCAGAATATTTAAATTTGGTAGCGCGCGTAAGGAATGCAAATGCTACCAGTGGGAGATAAAGTTTAAAAATCGACGTTCCAGTAGGGAAATTTAGAGAGAGTCTGGGAAAGCCCTGTGCGTGGTTATACGCAAGCTTCCGCTTAGCAGTTATTGCTGGTTAGACGTAGTTTAAGAGCTGTTATCTTGCTGCCACTAGACTCATCTACGCGCTGTAGGATACAGGATTGTATGAGCCCTGTAGTTTAATTCTACTGCTTGTGTGTATCTCCAATTTTGAGTTTGATTCTACTGTTTCAGTTACCGCCCAAGAAGAGGCGTAGTATCTTAGCGTCAAGTTGACGCATTGTAAATAATTTAAAGAGTTTAATAAAGGACAGTTTTAACCCTTCTTCGGTGCAATCACTATTTCTCCAGATTCTACACAATAGATAGACAGTAGAAGCTTACACATTTCTTGTCGACAATGTCTCATAAAGTTTAAATCTGGACCATGAGAAGCTACTTTAAATATTTCTAGAATATTAAACAACATTTAGAGCCGCATATTCATACCAGGTTCCTTGAAGAATCTGGTAGGATGTCGAAATGTTTGCAAATTTTCTGCCAATGATTCCAGATTTCATTTTGAAACTCCAATGTATTTGTATTCATCCATTATGCGATCAGTGAAGTAACAAAAGCGAGAATTTACAAAATAAGAAGATTGATTACGCATGGACTCAATATAATTTGTATGATTTCGTGATTGTGAATCTAAAGTAATAAGACAAAATTATGTATCGATGTTCCTATATCTGTGTAAGATAAATGTTGATACTTTCTGATTTCTTGGTCTTGCAGAAATGTTTTCATCTTCTGGAATGGCATTTAGTAAATTAGCTGTTTATTTTATCAATGCAATGAAAGCAGTTATTTCACCATGCAAAACAGTATTCAGCCTTTAACTTGAAGCAAATTTTAGGGGCAGCTCATTTTACGTTTAATCGGCATATTCTATTTTATTTATCTATAATATACTATTATTCCATTATATTTTATTCCATTATGCATCATTTTATATATTTTTATTCCATTATATTTTATTTAATTGGAATATTATATATCAGAATTCATTTGAACTCCTTTCCTGATCATAGATTAACCTCTTCGAGAATTTTGAACAATTTTTGCAATTCTGCACTAATAAAAATTAATCACAGATATTAATCTTCAAGTTTGCTGTTAATGAAAGTTACGTGTACATGCAATGACAAGACATATACGACATCGAACGCGGTACATGCGATTTCTCAAATCTGGAAATTTCGGATTAAAAAAGTAAAAAATCCGGAGTTCCGGCGATGCCAGAACCACAATCACCATTGTTATTAAAATCAAATCCTCTGAAACAAAATACTTTTATGCCCCGCAAATCAAAATAAAAGAGAACATTTACCAGTCCGAACAGCCTCCAATAGTTATTAAGTGTTTTTCAACCAAAACTTATGCAAGTTCTAATTAACAAAGCGAGAGTTCTTCAGAAGCGGAAGTTACATCATAAGGAAGAACTGCAATTAACATTTGCTAAATTTGCACGTGCTTTAATTTAAATAATGATTTGTTCCAGCAGAATATATGTGACATAAATTAAAGGAAACACTGGACAGTCTTTAAGTTTAATATAATTATTAGAAAACCTAAAAAAAGTGTTCTAACTTAAAAGTATTAATCGGAAGTTTACATGCTAGTCATTTATATTTAAATTCATGTCTTGTAAGAACTCTTGACCATAGAAATTTCGGAATATTTTTCTATTCATATGTTCGACTAGGAAGAAGTAGAAAATACAGTAAAAGTGAAATAATATTAGTTTCGTCATTTGATTCTTAAAAATTCTGAAAATCTGCAATAATTATTACTAGTCTTGGTATTATGAATTTCAAATCAAATTTAATGAAAAAAGATATGAAATTTATTTAAAAAAAGATAGGAATTTTTTAATTAATTACGAGATAGTGTTTTTATCGATTAAATGATACTAGATAAAAATGTTTAAGTGATACTAGATTAAAGTGATTAAATAATACTAGATTTAAATGATTAAAACATTTAGAAAAACCGCTCTCAGAATTGTTTTCAAATACATTGGCCTAAATTTCAATGGAATTCATTAACTTCATATGTAAGAATAGACCTAAAGAAGAAGAAATCTCCTAAGATCCAAAACTGAAAACAGTTTCAATCTGCTAGTGCATTTATTGATTTTAACTACACCATTTATAACTTTTAATTAAAAAATATTTTTGCAAACGTATTCCTTTCTGGAAGAATGATTTTTTTCTCTGTGTGTGTAAAAATCAATACATTACTTCATGGATATCAGTTGCATTTCTTCTTTATGCAATAATTGAATCTTAATTCAGCCAGCGTTATTTCTAGAGATTTGCTTGTTTCCCTATCGTCAGATTTCTGTCACCTAGTTTATACTGTATTTGGTAGAAACAACACACCTTTACCTGGATCTAGACGCGACAACTGCTCAACAGGTGTCGCTCCCGCATCTCTTACCTCACTGAACAAGCTTTGGCAGCTTCTCACTTTATATCCAAATAGGGAAAATTACGGCTGAGGAATAATGCGTGTGGCATAACCGAGGTGAAACCTCAACCGCGTAGGCCAAACTTTTCGAACTTCTTCGTTAACTGGACAGGATAACCGTCCTCAGAGATCAACAGCGTGTGACTTATTTCTTATCGACAGAAAGAATCAAAAGAAGAACCATGGAACCATTTAGTTCTTTACAAATACTGATAACGGGTAAGCGAATCTTTTCAGTTTTCTCGTTTCAATTAGGAAGAATTTTATCGTGAGTTCAGTGACATTGTACAGAAATTTGAAAGTCAAAGACAAGTAGTTAAAATGCATATTTAAGCAATTTTTATTTTTAGATACAAGAAACATGTTTAATTTTTCTTCCCTCTCTCTTCGATTGCGTAATGTGAAAATCCAACTTACTAAAATATTCCTTACATGTTGACATTTTTTCAGTTATGGTTGCAGTTATATCTGAAATGAATATTTGCTGAAATTTTTTGCTCTTATGCAGATTTTAACTTTTTGGGTATATGCATCAATAATAATGTTTTAAAGAAATTTTTTTCCAAAGATGTGAAGGTTTGACTTCATTGTCGTCTTTGCTTTTAGTAGCTTGACAGACCACAGAATGTTTGGTAAAAGTCTATAAAAAAGTTTGGAATAAATACAATTCTTCTATATTCCGAAATGCGTCTTACTAATTTCGTTACGATCACATGTTACAAATATTTTTTGTAAATGTCTATCAGCATTTATAAAGGCCATTAAATTGGAAAATTTAAGTAAAGTTTTCTCTATTTTGCGTGTTTCATTGCTTTGATTTGAACTATTTAGATTTTTATTATTCAAAAAAAATATGATGAAAGTTTTGGAGTTTATTGCTAATAATGCATATGTAATTTTTTTTTGATTTGCTTATAATTAATAAATTTGTTTAACTTTGCAGTAACGCAAAACACATAAAAAGAGGTTACAAATAAATGAATAAAAGCAAACTGAAATGTGTTAGAAATAAAACTAACAAAAAAAAAAACTTTAGTTTTTAAGACGGTATTTCTTGTGTAATTTCAATTCTAATAAATTTTTGGATTTGAATATAATATATTTTTAGTTAGTTTATTAGATTTAAAACAAGATATTGCACGAATCTTTACTAAAATATTACATCGAAAATTATGTAATAATTATTACATAAAATATTACAGTAGTTTTAAATTTATCAGTTTAAAGCACACATTTTTAAATTTAAAATAAAACTTATTTCTTACAAAATTAAATAAAATTAAAGCACTATTTTTACTATAATTGCTTCTTAAGTTTCAACTAAAAAAGTTGAATATGATGTAAATTTTAATGAGATATTAGAATTCACAGGTTTTAATTATTTTTCATCCCCTTAATTAATTAATTTTAAATCTTTTGTTTAAGTCAATTATTTTTTTAAGTTTTGCTTGTAAATAATTTATTTCGATTACTACCTTAATGAAACTGTTTTTGAAACTCAATTACTACTTGAGTGAAACTGTTTTTCAAAGTAAAGTTTTTTTTACCGTAGACGTTGTAGGCTTTTTAATTTCATTTAGATTTCCTAATGTGAATACTGCAGAAATTAAAATTCATCTAAACTCAAAATAACTGCTTGGTAATCACTCACATCAGCCCTTGAGATTTCAAATTAATGAATTAGTAGCGCAAATTAATTGCGTAGTAAAATAGTGCATTTTAATTAGATCTGAATGACAAAAATCTCTCTGTATAAATTTCTTCATAGTATTTATATTTTTCCTTTAACTAGACGGCAATGGAATAGAAAATACAAGTATATAAAATTTTAATAGCAATTGAAATCAGCAAGCAACTGGTTAAATATGATAATTATTCGTAAATTAGCTAATTTAGATAGGAGAGGCAGGGAAGAAAACTTAAAATAAAAGTTTAATAGTAAATATAATATTTTTCATGTATATTTTTTAATAGTAAATGTAATATTTTTCATGAATATTTTTAATAGTAAATATAATATTTTTCATTGTATAACTTTTCATTTTAAAAATCAACTTCGTGAACAAAGTTTGATAAAAATCTGAATATAAACCCAGCTTCAAGTACTTTTACAGTACAATAGATCTTCTCCGCCTTTTTCTGTTTTTGTATGCGAATATACAAATCCTCCGCCCTCATGCACTCGTCTACATACTCATAACTGTATACTCACGATTATCTGCAATGCTGACTTTATTTCATTATTTAGTGTCATACAATCAAAACTCTATAAATAAGAATATTACATATATAATAAAATCACTGTAAGTGCTACTGTTCATACTGATGGTAATGCATATAATTTGTATGAAAGTAATAAAATCATATCTTAATTTATATGATATTATTGTACTTATATAATGAAACTAAGTTCCGCAACATATTAATTACTTAAATTATTAATAAAATTTCTATGTATCTATATAGAGAAATATTTTCAGAGAATAATAATGTCCAAATTCTACATAATTTAAATGATGAAACAGCTTCTCATAAAAAACAGTTTCGAAAGCTGTGTAATATTTAAACCATATCTCAACAATACCGTGTGGAAATATACATTAATATAAAATAATTTCATCCGCGAAATGTCTTATTATAAAAGAAGAAGCATGCTGACTTTAATCGATATATTCGAACATTTAAATTATATGTTTAAAAATTTCCTACTATGCTGCCCATTTCCTTAATAGGAGCGAAATGTAAACTTTATTAGTACTGTTTAAAATGCCCAGCAATTACTTATTAGTGTATAGTGATTATGAAATAAGAGTTTTTGGATTACTGTTTTAACGCAAAAATATACTTTTATATGTAACCAGACAATTAAGTTGAGATAATTAATTGTTATTATGTTTATTCGCCTTAATAATTCATACGTCTTGTTAACAAATTTAAACGATGGTGCTATATCATGCTACTTTATTGAAATATTTTAATCATTCCAAATTAAGTACAGAGGACTTCCGATTAATTGGGTAATACCGAGGGTGACGTGATGTTAAATCTTAACAGTATATTAAAAAAAGGGCATAAGGAAGAGGAATAATCCACATCAAAATTAGAAGAATTACACTAATAACAATTTACTCACATTTTCAAGCAGTTTAGTTTGGAGAATAAATTCATTTCGTTACGCAAATTAAATTAGAATTCAAAAGAAGAAGGGCAGAAAGAACAATGTTTTATACGTATTATTCCCTGTCTTTCGATAGAAGTCCGTCAGAAATGGAAGATTAATGGTTGTATATTTAATTTAGTCTTACGAATTAGTAGTTTGTTTTCAACGAATATTTTAATGTCTTGGATTTCATTGTGCATATGCTAGATTATGCACAAAACAATTACTAAACAGTGCAATAACTGTTATTATTCTATACATTTTCTTCACCATTTTTGTATTTCTGGTAGAAGTTTTGCTTTATTCTAATGTTTCATAATAGCACTTTTCTCACATTTCAGCAATAAACAAAATAAAAGTTTTTTTAGACAAGGCCCGAAAAATCCGCAACTCGGTTATTCCGTCCCCGGTTAACTGGAAATTGATTATAAATCATGCGTTTACTCGAGATAAAGATGTCTTAATATTCCATATGTATGCAAATTAAATTCTAGTTAATTAATAATATTTTTTACACATATTTTTTATCTCATTATGTACGGTTACTACAGCAGATATTCTTCTCATGATGTAAGAACAGGGTGATAAATTTATTGCAAAAGATTTATAAGAATTACTCTTAAAAAAACTACTGTAATGTTTCTGTTGCAGTAGAGAGACTATAAAAATGGTTCAAATTTAATCGATACATTTAAACAAAATATCTGCAAATTGAATAGCTATTTCAAATGAGTGTTGAGGATATTAAATTTTAGTTGTTTAATAAGATACTGCAGAAAAAAGTTTAGTTTTATTGCCGTAAATATTAAACATATTTCTCTGCTTTCTAACATTTTCCTAATGTTATAGGCTACTTTTTTCTGATACCCAGCACGTTCAAAAATATCTGTCGAATATGACATTGAAACGCCTTTCGATGGAATTTAGACTGTCTGAGCTCTGTCTATAAAATCCTGTGTTCTAGGCATTAGCTAAATGTGTATGGGGGAAAGCTTTTGAATAATATAAAATAGATATTATAATAAATTTATTGGCAGAGTTGGCAAAGATTTGGTATTTAGAAACTAAGCAGGTCCGAGTCGAATCGAGTACGGAGTACGACTTAGAGTTGAAAAATTTCCAAGCAAATGAATGTTTCAATGTATCGAATATTAACTTCAAGAATACGAGCTTAGCATTTATTTTAATCTAGTTCTATAATTTTACATAAAAAATCACATTATCCTTTCAAGTAAAATTATATGTCTAAAGATATGCTTTGATCTTTTACGATGTAAAATGCTGTTCAAGTACTTAAGTGTTTACTTCAAGTTCATATTGCTAACATTAGAAAAAAAATTAAATTTGTTTACAAAGAATATGTGCATATTTCATGGTATTAAAGGAAAAATGGGACATCTGTAGCTATTTTTCAACATAATGATATACCAAATATTTACTAATTTTCTTTTCGGCAGATTTAGGTTAAGCGTAATTTTTGTGAGTTTTTTAGAATGTCTCAAATCTGCCAAACCTATTGCAACACTCTTTTTATAGAAATACAGTCTTATGTATGAAAGCCATGTAGTTCCAATACTCATTATCACAGGCTCAACAGAACTCGTTTTAAAGCTCAACTTCAGTGCATTTAGGTTTTCGTAATATAGTAGTGAATGATAAAAAATGCAACAGTTGCACGTAATTTTTTTTTATTTCTAGTTTTTTATTTTTATAATTCTACGATATGTTCTTGAAACATTGATAACAAAATGATAATTATGTGCTTCCAGCATTAAGTAAGTATTGAGGTATTCAATAAATTAGTACTCTTAACATATCTAAAGCTCTGCGACACTTTTTAGCATTCCACCTCAAAAATTATTTTTAAATATCAATAACATGTTATCTAACTTATCAACTTTCGCAATAAATTAAATTACAGAAATTCCCATTTTATTTTAGCCTTTTTTATTATTATTGTATTAAAATTAGGCCGATCAGGAAATGTCGAACGATGGTCGCTAAGAATCGCTATATTTAAGCACTAGTAGCATTTCAAAATTTTCAGTTAATATTGTATTGAATTCAAATTAGGGCTACTAATAATTAACCAGTTGTCTCAACTGAGAGGAAGAACTACGAGTTTTTCATTTTAAATCGATAGCCCAAAATAATTAATCTTAGAAGGAAAGGTCGATGGTCAGGACATGTAGAAAAAAAACTATGTCACTTGTGTCAAACATTTAGCGGAATGATGAATGAAAAAGGAAATTATTTAAAAAGAAATTTAGAATGCTATTCCAATCAATGCATATAAAAAAGGCAGAAGAGCCTTATTTTTTATTGACTACAATACGTAGAGTGTAAATCTATGATTGCACTGTAAAACTTTGACAGGATTCATTTTCTTATGATATTCATTTTATTGCGGGGTTTAGGAATCGAAATTGGATGATCTCAGGATATGCCATAATTACTTACAAGGCCAGTATGTAAAAATAATGAAAAAAAAAAACAGAAGTCAGGCAAATGACAATGAAACACCAAAATCAAAATTTTTAGAAAGTAAAACGAAGGAAACATTAAGCAATAAAAGACAACCAAAATATTAAGGGAATAACTGTTTCCCCTCATTCTATTTTTTTAAACCTTTTATTTCCATTGCATAATTCTTTTCCTTTTTATTTTACCTGTGACTTGAGATAATTTTACCCGTTACAATCTTCTAATATAAACCCGATGCTGCTTAACTAATTAGTTATTCGCTTTTTTTATTTCTGTGTTATGCGCATACTAATCAGCACTGTACTGGCATCTGTATCATTCGTTGGGTCTGGATTCGAATCGTGAAGAAGGAATAGATGTTTGTAAGTATATAGTGTGTGTGCGGGCATGGGGGGGGGTTGCTCAAAATATACGGCGAGACGAAAGTCCTCTTTAGTGGTTTCATAATTAGGGGAAGATGCGTAGGTGACCCTAAGATCATCTTTGGAGATTCCAGTTTAAAACTGGGATGGAGCTGGACAGAGGCGTATTGTCACCCGTATCGTGCTTAAAGGCCTATACCAACGACAAATGCGATCTTACATTCCTGTTTTTCCTGCTTCAATAAAATTCTCGTGCTTTTTCTGATTGGGTCAGACGAATAAGATAAGCCAATTATTAATCTGCTGGGCTAAGAGTGTTTCTGTTGTTTCATTATCACAGCATTTTCACTCTATTTTAGACGAGTTTCCACTTTATTTTATAAGAGTTTCACTTTATTTCAGAGGGGGTGAAAAAGTACATAATTAAACACTAATTAATTTTTGTTCTCTAGTTTTCCCCGAAATATGCATGTTTAAAACATTGTAAAATTTTTTAGATTTCCTGAGAGAAATAGAATTCATGCAAAGCTTAAGTATTTGAATGACTTATGTTCATACAGTTAAAAAAAAGGTGAAATTCGAACAAAAAAAAAATCGATCAAAAACTCAAGTTCGAACATCAAAATAGTGCAAAGATAAGAAGCAGCTACCACTAATTTATACGGCAGGAAGTTTAGAGAATTATAGCTCATCAAAATTACGATAACTTGCAATCTAAAAACTTCAAATTACAATATACCATCTCAACTAAAGTCTATCTTAAACTTAATTAGCTTAGTTAATGAAATATTATAAAAAATGATAAATATGAGAAATATACAAATATTTCACTTTTATTTTTAAGTGACGTCAACATCTATTCATACCAACTCATTAAATTAAATATATACAGTCGGAACCAAAATAAAATTGAAAATGAATTCCAGGTTTAAAATCTTTCATGTTTTTTGCATTTTAGCGGCGAGTAGCGTAAACAGAAAAAAAATCAAAATATTAAAACCGATATTTTACTATTTGAACAAAATGCAAGATAAAAATATGCATAAAAGCTTGCAATTTATATGTTACTGTAAAATTTCATTATTGCCATTAGGTTTTATTCTGGATGCAGAGGTAGCATAGACAGTAATTACAGTTATAAATTTTGAAATTTATCAATTGTAGGATGTTAGACCGTCATTTTACTTATGAACTTATTGTATAAAATAACATTTTTTGAAAAAATGTTTTAAGTAATTTAAGTCAAATTACTTTTTAAATAACTGATGTCCGTTACATTTAACAACAAATATAATAACACTGAAAATAAGTAAAATATTTTACGTGTCGTCAGTTGGCAGTAGCTTTCGGAAAGCTGCCCCAAACCTGCGTATTTTTCGTCAGTTAAAGCGATATTTTATTTTAATTATCACTGCATGGAACAAAGTCCAGGAGAAAATTTTTCTACTCCGCTTTTTTCTCGAAAAAGTTTTTGATTGCCGAAAAAAAGTATTAGCCTTTCGTGAAAACTAAATTTTTGCAAAGTTGTCTTTTAATTTAGGAGTTAATTTCACAAAAAAAAAAATAAATAAATATATAAAAAAATAAAGAAAAAAAGAAAAGAAAAAAGAAAGAAAGAAAATTTCAGGTTTTAAATTACGTCCAAAGGGGCGTTTTTTTAACATTTTGTGTGTTACCTTTATTTATTAAATATCATGTTCTTCGCACTTAACCACAAAATTCAGTTCAAGAGCAATATCGCAAAATAATTTTAAAATGAGCATATCTTTAGAATTTCCGATACACAGTCTCATGTGCTGGAGATAAAAATGTTTTTTCTGTACAACGTTACCATTGCTTGCTTTGAAGTCCTTGAGTTTGTTAATAAAAAATTCGTTAAATTTTTACAAAATATGAAATCGATTATAAAGCTTCCATATGCCCATATTCGGGTGGAAATGTTCAATGTTCAAAATTTGATGGCTCTAGGAACCGTTGTTTTATCACAATGCGATAAACATATATATTTATGCAAATTCTTCATTATTTAATTTCTTCAAATATAATACAGGGCGATAATAGTTGGTGGCAAAAATTTGAAAAGTGAAACAACGTTTTTAGTGAATCAACGAAAAATGCCAAACGAAATTAATAGTCCTTGTGGAAAAATTCTGAGAAATAATGACTTTTTTATTTTTGAAAAACATATAATAAATTTTGTGTAGTTAAAATTTATATTATCTATTCTTTAATTTTAGGTACTGAACTGAAAATGTTTTTCTTGCTAATTTCAGCGGTTCCTAACGAGTTATTTTGCCTTCTTAAAATGTTGAGTTAGCTCGGTTAACTGCATGACCAAACAGCTGTCGATTGAACAGGACGACGTCAGTAATTTATTTGTGCGGCAAGGTCTCTTGGACTTGGTGTAGGCTTTCCTGCCCCAAGGGGGTTAACAACGCGGCTGGCCATCAGAAAAGCTCTTGAGGAATGCTAAACTTACCTTTTAATCATACTCCATATGAGCTAAAGATATATCCTGTACACACAGGAAAAGAAATACCTAAAACTTTTAACTTACTATGAGGAAGAAGAATTTTAAAAATATTAATATTTTCGTATTGCATTTGGTACAGCGTCTATTCCCAAGAAAACCAACCGGTAGATTGCTGGCTATTAAAAGATTTGGGCACGTCTTTAATCATCGAGAATTTTCTTTTGCTAGATTATTATTTTATATGTATTCCTTGTAGCAGCAATTTGTTGCATTATCAGAGAGCGGAGTTTTTCGCGCTAACTGAAAATTTGTGTAGATGTGGTCTATTTAGCCTACAGTTCCTCTGTCGACAAAATTGGCTAGTTTGTGACGAATTAATCGCAGACCTATTTAAACAGAGATTTTACGGTGGAAATGAATTTCCGTTAGTACTTCACACGAATGATTGCAAATACAACAGAGATTAAGACTACAAGGTTGACGATGTCAATAGGTTGTATAGTCTTGCATATCCATCGAAAAACCTCGGGTTGGAGTTGCTTTTGAAGCATGTTAACATTTATTTTTGCGTTATTTGCTATAGAAGAATCAAGTTCAACTTTAAGTACTTTCTTTCATCCAATGAACCTCGAGCAGGGAAGAAAAATTCAAGGAATATTCAAGTCACCTTAACAAAAAGCAAGAAATAATGCAATTAAACAAGATACAAATTAAGTAAATCAACAAAAAGGCTTAATATATTGCAACGATTTACAAACATTTAAATTATACTAAACACAAAAGTAGCATAAATACCGCTATTTAAAATTAGATCTAATTACGATATATCACTCTTTTTAAAATTCAAAATAGTAGCTGACATTCGCCTCTTTATTTCGCTAGGTTTAACAGTCGAATTGTCATCATTTTTTGTTTTTGAAAAACACGGAAAAAAGTGTTTGCTATAGAAAGAAAAATGATCTGCGCCATTGAATTTGTAACGGGACGCTTGTTTAAAGCCATTATTACGGTCATTCTAAAACTTAAGCTAGCGTAACGGAAGCCATCATTAGCACGAATTCGAACGGTTTTACTCGTGTCCTTTACACAAGCCACTGAGGACGGAAACATATTTCTTCTTATAATTGCTCATGTAACAGTATTTTTCAAATGGAAATTAATTGCGTTGTTTATAAGTGAGAACAAAGCTAATCGCAATTATATTTCAAACAAAGCAATTCTGATGTTTCTATTTCGGGCAAATATAAAGTTATGTGATTTATGATTGGAGAAAGCCGAAAAATTAGAGAAATTAAAAAATGATGTTCTTGTTTCTTCTGTAAATTAGTAATTAACAAGAATGTTGTTTTGTTAATTGCGTGTAAGGGATGTTATTTATATAATTCCTAACCACTTGTTCCTAATCACATGTACAAGTTGTGGGCGACCTTATGATTAATCATGGTAGATCAAAGGGTGACAAAATATCTTAAGCACCAGTAATGACTATGCTCAACTCCATCCCAGTTTTTTTTTATCATTAACTGGGATGGAAATGAGCTAGGCAAACACAGATTATTTCTTGGGAGATGGAATCGAGAGATCTCCTGACTTTCCCGACCACTTACACATGTTCTTTTTAATAAATGAATGCTCTTGTGTTGCGGAAATAAGACCTCAAATTAGTGACATTACGTTTGGGGATTGTATATATATATATATATATATACATATATAAACCAATAATTCATTATAACTCATAATAAGAAACCTTTCCATATACCATCTCCAAGGAACAGAAATTCAATTTTAAACCATGACCTTTTTAGTCAGAATTTTAATTAGTATTTTAAATTACTATTTTCTACACCTCCTTTGATTTAAAAACATAACAATTTGCAAAGAAAAATCTTTAATTGCAAAAATACCAAAATCAAAAGTAAAAGCTTTTTAAGCATTGGAAAAGCAGCTATTGTCATTGCTATTGACATTTCATGATTCCACTGATTTTTTTCATTGATTTCCACATTCCACTGAATTTTCACGAATTTTAGTGGATTTTTTTATCTTTCTTAAATATCAAATAAATCCGCCAATTTCAGACTTTTCCTGTTAGAGTTTAGTTTTTATTAAGAGTTTTAAATTAATTTTCATATTTAACGTTTTCGCGGGGGCTACAGACATTTTATACACTGTAGATATTTAATCAGTTATTTTTCAAAGAAAACAAATTGACAGGGTCTGCCATTTCTTTCTCGGCATAAGCAGCAAATTTTAAATCTCCGTAGTAGATTATATATTTTTCAGTCTTATTTAATGTCAAGAACGTGCGAGACATATGTGTTGCAATTCAAAAGTAAAGGTTAAATAATTAACAGTCTGTTTCGGTTAGAATTTACAAAGAATTTCCAGGTTCGGCGAAGGATTTGTTAGGCTTCTGATGGCACACAAAAAATAATTTTCCCAGGCAACATAAAGTTCCATTTGCTTTCTTCAATACCTTACAACCAATATTGTGCCAAACGATATACTAAATTAAAAAAAGTGTTTTTCCCGTTCTCCTGCCGAATTTAATAGCCGAATAGATTTAATTGGAAAAGGATAAAAATATTCTGAAGATTTCAGATTTTATATTGCGTTTTTTTAACGTTTCGTGTGTTACCTTTATTTATTAAATATCATTTTCTTCGCATTGAAACCACATAAAATGCAATTCAATTGCAATATCACAAAATATTTAAAAACAGCATACCTTTAGAATTTCCGATAGACAACCTCGCACTCTGGAGGTAAATTTTGTTTTCCTTTACAATGTTGCCATTGCTCGCTTTGAAATCGTTGAGTTTCTCAATTAAAAATTCTTTAAAGTGTTACATAATATGAAATACATAATAAAACAAATTCCAAATTCCGGGCTCCCAGGTGGTCATGTTCGGGTGGAGGATTGCGTTATTATCATTATTTCAGAATGCGAGAAACATGAGATTTTTCTATTCGTTCCTCGCTCTCCGCGACGTAATTTCCAACTCATAACTAAAAATCATGTTAGGTCAAGTACAGAGATTTCTGGACAGTTCTTAACACTTTCTTTGTGATGTATCTGCAATACTCTGGTAACTGATGATCAAAATAACATGATACTTAAGGAACATCCTATATATTTGCTATTAATACATATTGAATAAATTTGATTTTTGACATTAAGTCCCAATATATGAAAAAAAATCTATTTCATAAGAAAGTTTGTTGTTAGCTCTTTAAAATAAGAAATCTGAAGAGTGGTTAGAATTTTTTTATTTCAAGAAACTGAAGAAATCCGCTTTGCCGTCGCCGGGATTCGAACTCCAGACATCCTAAACACTCCCCGAGCGTACTTCCAGTTACACACGAAGGCATGTGGAAAGTCGGGGGAGAAAAACCTTATAGACCTTACGAATAATAAATGCCTTCATTTATTTTCCATGAAAACCTGACAGTCTAACTTTGGATTTTCGTTCTGAAGAATATAAACGTGAAAATAAATTTTATTTGTAAACAAAAATACTTTTATCTTTAAATAATAAAGGAATAAGATGATTCGTGTTCTTAGTATATTCCTATTCTTAAAAACTTCATTGCATGCACGACGATTTATTCGTTTTCTTCTTTTATGCTTCTTTTTATATTCGCTCAAGGATCAAGCAAGTTATTATGGACTCGTGATGTATTATACTGCTTAACATTCGAATAATGTATTTAGGTATTTTAGTAATTTCTATTTGTAAATAAGTTACCAGGTGCTTCTCTTCGATTGCATCCGTAATGCTACTGAGCTTATATTTAATGCGAGTTATTAATTTAATGATAATCGTTAAGAAAAATAAAAGAAAGGTACTTCTTCGCATGATATTTCACAGACTAAAAATTCTGAATCATTTCAAGCCATTAACAGTCAGTAATGTTTTGCTCATTTTTCAGTTCTTTAGGCGAACTAGAAATTTTCAAATTCTTAAAAGAATTAAAATGTTTTTTTTGAGGTATAATAATATACTATTAGTTTCAACGCAAGATTTTTATTGTTCTGTAGGTATGAATACAGGTTGAATCATACATGCTTCGTTAATTTTACTAATTGCAACAGGGATTAGGTAACTGTAATGCTATTTTAAAGAATATTTATATAAAATTACAAGTTATATGATTGTAAAAAATTCGGAAAAGATTAAAATGAAGCTAATTTAAAAAAAAATTTCAGATGATTCGGAATTTTCAGAATTTTAATCGACAAGAAAAAATGTACCGATATTCTGACCTTAAATCAAATTCACATTCGTGAAAAGATATAGTCTGTGTATGAATCTGTACTTTATATGATATTCAATAAAATACAAAATGTACTAATAATATTAAAATGTCTACAACTATTACCATATAACAAATACCACTAATATAAACAAAAGTATTTATCTGGCTCAAAAAGGCATTTTTAAAGTTTAATGTGGCTTATGAACAGAGATTATGAAAGTAGACGTTGCAGGTTGAAAAGCAAAACATTTTATAGGATACTACATGAATATACATTTAAGCTAATATGGGAACGTTACATATCTTCTACATATTAGGAAAGTGAAAACTATGTAACGTAATTCTATAAAAATATTTAATGTTTTCAATTAGATATATGTCGAATTCAATGCATTTTCATTTAAATCAATCAGGTTATAAAGTAAAAATATATAATATTTTTAAGAGCTGCATTTAACTGTTTTTAAATAGCTTAGTCTGCTATCCATAACATACAAAGCTTACATTTTACCGAATGGCAACAGACTCGAATAAAAAGTGAAAAAATCCAAATCGTTTGAGATAAATAGCCCCTTTTGGGCTAATAAATTATGGTTTTGCGATTTATAATTATTAATTATTGTATGATTATTGTAATTTATTAATTATTGTATTATTATTATTTTTAATTATTCGCAAAAGGATTAAAAAAAAATCGTTGTCGTGATCTTGTCCATGAATTGCCAGAGCTTCAAGGAGGTTGGTCTTCTATTTCCACTCCAGTTATGAGAAACAACACCAAGGAGGAATGTCTGAGAGTCTTCCACACCTCTCCTCTACCATCAATCCACACGAGAGAACTTTTGTCTCGCCATATACTTAGGGTCCCCCATGCCGGAAAGACACTATACATTTACAAACATCCATGCCTTCTCCGGGTTCCGAACCGGGCCCTTCGGTATTGCAGTAGGTTCCTCTAACCACTATATTATCTGGGTGGCAAGAAAAGTCGCATAACTATTATAACGAGAACTAGGAGAATCTTGGAAAAGATCATTAACCCTAAAATGTCCGATGATTAAATATACTTATTTCAGACAAGTGGAAAAAGAAGCGATCTTTTTGTTGAATCGATAGTTGTAGTGTTAAAAGGATTAAAAAGTAATGCATGGAGTTTAAAAGTTGATATAATTCTGGATATTACATCTATTTTATTATTCATGTACGTAATTTCAATTTAATAATTCGAAAGTACTTGTTCTCAAGAAACTTCTTGCACAAATGTTCACATTATTCACATGACGTACCATAGAAAATCATGCACAAACATTCCAACTTATCTTCAGTATTATTAGAAAATTTAAGAAGAAACTCTTCCAGTATGTTTCAGCTCTGAAAATAATACAAAAGCAGTTTTTACTGATTCATTTTTGCAATAGTGAAAATTAACTCACCTTGCACTAGTTTAGAAAATTTTTCCGTCTGGTAAGTTAAATCAAATAATAATAATTATTATTATTTGATTTAACTAACAAAATAATCATATTCGTTTCGTTGATAACAGTTAATAAAATATCACTATTTTATTTTAAAAAGGAAGAGGTATTTCGTTCAGATGGAAAAACTGCATATTTTTTCCTTGAAAGAATTTACATTTAAAGTAGAAAAGTTAGTTAATAATTCGTTTAATCTTGTAAAAAACAGTTTGGTTTGAGCAATCTGAGAAAATTTCCCATACTTCCTAAATGCCGTGAATATTAAATTACCTAAAAGTCAAATATTAGCCTAAGAATCAAAATATTTATCAATATCTAATATTCTCGAGATAATAATCTTCAAACTATCAAATTATTTTCAGTCTTTTAATTAATATCATCTGAGAATTTTTCTAGGATTATATATATTTAACATTTTTTGGAAACATATGTTCATTAACATTCCATTGCCAATGTATTCAAAATTAAATTTTAATTTATTAAATCATAAATTGACTGTTAAAATGCAAATACTATAATTTAAAGATTAGAGGTCTGCTATCAACATTAGATTCATTTGGCAATATTAAGGAATGTAACTTATCTCAGATTTAAGAAATATTCAAAAGTTATTAAAACTGCATTGTGATACTGAAATATTACTCTGCTCATTACTCGTTTTGTGTGTTTTGAAACATAAAATATTTATAATCTTTAAATAATATTTATAGCCTGTAACTAACCTATTTCTTTTTAAGAATTATGTATCGATATAACATTATATTGATGAACTGCCGTGTTTGAGAACAATGAGATAACTTTTTTATATCCCAGTATATAAACAACACAGCTCCCCTATATACTGGTTTGATCTCCCTTCCCCCCAAAAAAGTAGTGTTGAGACTTTACTTGAACGATAACTAATCTATCAAATTTTAAACTAAGTGCCCAAAGTCGTGACGAATTTAAATTTCAATAATTTGAAGTGCAATGCTTTCATATTACTTTAAAATTTATTTGCAATGAAATTTCTTTCAGAGCAGATTATTTTAATGAACGCATTAATAAAAGTATCGAGCAATTTATTACAAAGTTTCAGAAACAAAACTGTGTTCGAAACTAAGTTGCCAACTAAGCCGGTTGTGCAATTTATATGAAATATTATCTGTTATAAATGTTCCTTTTTACCTTCCTTTAAGTTGATTGAACTAAGAGCAGTTTAGAATCAACACTTTAGAATTTCAAGCAAAATGTCGAGCACTGGAATTAAATTTTCGAAATACGTGAAAAACGGGCCCATTTTTACGAAACATTGAGGCTTCAGCACTTGAAAAATATCATTTTCAATCGGCTATTTTCCATTATGCAGCGTTACTTGAAATGCTGTAAGTATGAAAAGACTGTAACCAGTTAGAGCCATCTACACATCTACACATCGTTTAGGCATTAGGTGTACCTTGCAGTGAATGTTTGGCTACTAAATACTAGTAGTTCGGTCAGAATAGGGTATGACTGAACTGGCTGCTTCCTTGAGCTTTTCGCGATTACTCTATGTGTAAATTTAAAATGAGCCACTTTACCTTAAAAAGACTTCTACGAAGACATCTTCTTTAAAGTAAATAATCTTTGCTCGTTCTGCCGTAATTAAGTGTCCAAAGGGAACAGTTGCAATTTCTTCATATCAAGATTTGAGCAACTACTATTGCAGACAATGGTAAATAAAACTTCCAGTTAGTTAGCAATGAATAGCGATTAAATGAATTATTCAAATTCTAATATCATCACAATTTTAATAAATTTTAAGGTGCAGTAACAAGCGTATGGAGATCTTTTGTTTTAAAATTCAATTCATTATTTTGATATACGTGTAACCGTCAACACCCAAAATTCGATAACATCCAAGCTTTCCATTGAAATGGAAATTTTCTATCAGCATTAGTAGCTTCAGATTATCACTGTTAGCAATTAAAAGCCACTAATGTGATGAGTAAATAGATGAATGAAAATGCAATATTCGATATTTTTCAATATGCAAACTTAAAATATACTTGACTAAATAATGAAAATAAAATAATAATAATAATAATAATAAAGAAAGATTTTGTACACCATGGTGCAAGGACTTAAAATAATAAATATATTTCTCGATTTCTAGCTAAAGAATTTCATTGCCACGGGCATAATAACATATATATAGCATTCATATTTCATTCGATTATTCTTCAGAAGAAAGCTAAGAAATTTTATTTGAGGACAGCAAAAGTTAAGATACTTACTGCTAGATGTTTTCATATACGATAGGAAATAGTACTTCGTTGACTGTCTGATATCTGATGTAAATAATCTGACGTTTATTGATATAATAGGCAGCTTTATATAACCTGTCAACAATATCTCAATCTTGTTACAGGGATTCATTCCACTGGTGTATTCTTTTGACCTTAGTTAAACCATCCGATATATCTTGATTCTACCACCGATTCAGTACTTATAAAGTTGCATAACATCAAATACGATACATCCTTTTGTTTCTGTCAAATCACCTGGCTTAACCTGATGCGACTTTTACCTCAATTAACACTTGGAAGTCTTGATTACATCAGTTCGACAATTATAAACTAACTTTACATCAGATATGAGATATCCTTTTACATATTATTAAACCACCTGATGTACCTTGAAGTGATACGTTCTTTTGTCTCAGTTACACCTGCCATCAACAATTCACTTGTTATAAATTAACACTCAAAATCTGGTACATCACATAATTTTATTATTTTAATTAAACCATCTCTTGTTCTTAACTATTGGTTTGACAGTTACAATTCAAATTATCTTATTTTGATACATTCTTCTAGCCCACTAAAACCATATTATGTACGTATATCTATCCTATAAAATTTCGATGGCTATAAAATAGTGTTATTTAAAATTTGACATATTCATTTATTTTATTTAACCATCTATATCTCATTAAACCATTTGGCATGTCTCAATTCTGTTATTTATTTGACAGCTGTAAAGCTACCAAGATATCCGTTTTGATACATTCGTAGTGCAGTTAGTGCAATTACCTGACATATCTTGATCCTCTATTATGTCGGTTCGACAGTAATAAACTAACATTATTAATAATTTCAACATATTTCTCTTGCTTTCATTTCGCTTGCGTTGGCGCCAAAATATGTTCTAACCCACCCACGCAAGACAACAAACAAACATCTATTGCAAATACTCTCCGTAATAACGACAACCTGACCCAGTTTTCCTTTTCGACGATCAACTCGGCAGAGAAAGTTCAACTCTTTGAACGTTGTTGGGTTTCTTGTTTTCTTTTTTATCCATACATGTTTCATACTCATTAAGTGCATGCCAGCGACATCGCATTTTGTTAAGATATTTCACTTCTTTAGTTGATTTGATGTTTAGAATTAGTTTTTTATGGAGTTCAGTTGTTCTTCTGTGTCACTAGAGCTCAAGAGGTCAGGGAAGAGAATGATTGGACTTAATTGTTTTTTTTTTTTACTGCGTGCTTCTGAAGGTTTTTAGAACTCGTGAAATTTCTCGCGAATGCATTGTTTCGCATTTTATTTATTCTTTTTAATACGAAAAAACGTGAGTCGTTTTGGGATGGATTACGACTTATTCAGAAATTGTACTTGCTTTAGAATTATGCTCTTTTTTTAAACCTCCTCTCTGCATAAGGCCAGTATTTATGCCGCCCAATGTTCCAACCTTGGCGCTATATACATATGTTGCTTCCTTGTAACTAACACTGTTTATTAAATACATAAATTAGACCAAGCAACAAACGATAGAAATAAATACAGAAATAAACAATAATAAATAAAAATTATGCAAACGAAAGGTATAGTCTTTGTTTTCATAAAGGTATTTTTAAAAGTCAAAGAAATACAGTTTTTTTGTCCCCCTTGCTTTTTTCCTAGTCAACATTCTTGCTGTCCGTCATGAACGTGTGAGATTGAGAGACTGATATTTAGTTTTTAACAAAATTTTTTTAATCTAAAAATTATTAAAATTAATTATTATTAAGATAATTTCTTAATTATTTAACTAGTTTTTCTTCAATCAGTTCTAGTCATTGAATGTTAATTAATTACTCTACCCACTATTATCTGACGTCTCGCAAGTTGTTTTATAGATAGCCGGACACTTTAAAATCTCGCTGGTTTCTTTTCAGGAAGACTTTAAGGTAAAGAATATTTTAAGGTAAACTGGGTTCCTGTTTATTGGCTTCTTGTTCTTGTTTATCAACTTATCAACTCTTAGGACTAACAAGACTAGTTCTTCAGAGTAGTCGGTTAATAAATTCCTAAACCATGGCAAGAATCAATTCAAACTTAGGCGAAAAAGTAGGTTGGTGAAGATTTTGAATGTCACTCAATCAAACTAAGGTTGCTCTTTTTGCCTAGTTTTTAAATTTTACTTCGGTGGGTTTATCTTCGAGTTTGAAAAGTCAGCTTACATCTGAAAATTCTCTGCGAACGAATATTATCCGTAGAACACAGCAACAAGTAGGCATTCGCAGAACATACAAAGCAAATTATACTGCGGAAGTGATGTAATTCACCTAAAGAGGCTGTCTCTTAAACAAAGGGATTTCTTCCGGAGAATATTTTAAGATAAATTGTTGTATTTATATTACATATGCAGAAAAACCACAGTAACCCGAACATTCAACCCATTCAGCCGCTTGGAATCAAACCCATGACGAGGTACTACGTAGCGATCGATGGCTTTGTACTAAGAAGGAACCAGTTGCAGAAACACTGAAAAATCTGCAGTCGGACAAATGCTCCGTAAGTCTAATATCGACGTCAGGGCAAAACTGTACTCAGTGATTTTCCATGCTTTTCAATTCTTGCTATTTCTTAGGAATATATAACGCAAATATTTTATTTTATTACTTGTGTAATTAATACCAATAATATAAAACCTAACAGATTTTAGATGCTAAACAAATTTTGTATTATTGTGAGATTTATTGGCCTTGTTATACGATTCATTATTATAACAGCGGCGAATAAATTTCACAACCACAGTATTATTATTTTTCTTTTATAAGATTTGTTAACTGATTGCACTTCTGTAGTAAAAATGATTGATAGATAAACTTGTATTACAAGGTTGAATGATTGATTGATCGATCGTTGGTCTAGACTAGCGTTTCCCAATCTTTTATATAAGGGAATCCTTTCTAATGTCCACTTTTATCGTGGAATCCCTGGTTTCCTTTAATAGTACAGTTTTAAAGGAACATTTTGTAAATGGATTATTTGCAACAAAAATAATAATTATATTAAATAAGATTTATTTGCTTCAAAAAGTAATTTCAAAAGTTGTTAAAATAACGTATTAAAACAGGACTTTTAATTTTAAATTTAAATGAGATGAGGGATACTGCTTTAACGAAGATATAATTAATATTAAATTTTAAGAATGAAAGTTGAATACTCATGTCATCAAGTTCGGCATCATGTCTATTGCGGTATTTAGTTTTTGTCGATTCACAATGTGAGAATACCGTTTATCACATGTATGTAGCTAGAAAGCTCCAACACGATCTCTTATGATAGTTCAGGTCATCTTTAGTCCCCTCCGCACATCTTTAACAGCTCAACGATATGTTGATACCATCCTGCGGCTGGTTGCATTCCCTTCATGGCACGTCATCCTGGGGCCATTTTCCAAGAAGATAATACCACGCCACATACCGCTCGCATATCTCTGGACTGTCTCCGTGCGTTTGATACTCTGACTTGGCCAGCAGGGTCACCACATCTTTCAACAATTGAGCATATCTGGGGCATGGTAGGCCGCCAGATTCGGGCACCACAAAATATCGCAGATCTGAAGCGACAACTGATGAATTCCTGGCAGAATGTGTCGCAAGATGTCATTAGGAACCCCTACCACTCCTTGCGACGAATTGAAGCAAGCATTGCCGCCAGGGGCAGTTCGACCAATTACTAATTTGAACACTCAATGGGTGACTGTAAGCGGTGAATAGGTACTATGACCTTGATTTTTAATCATTTTATTATATGTGTATGAGCTGTACACATATTCAGTTTCATCAAAAACAACCTCTTCTTTCATGGTGCTGTGATTTTTTTGCAAAAGAGTGTATAATACACTATTAGAATGGAAAATGTAAAATTCTTTTACAAATCACTTTCATTCCGCGATTTCAATAAAACTTATTCCTAAAACATATGATTGTGTGGTTGCAGAAACATATATCTATTCTGTATGAATTGACAGCAGCAAATTTCTTGTCAGTTTTTCCCGAAAAAGTTACTGCTTACTTATATTTTCGGTATATTAGTGAAGCGGCACACTGTACCCAAATCAGACATATTTCGTGCTATCTCTTTCGTAAGATTTGGGTAAGGTTATTAACAAAAATAATCACTTATTTATAATTTCAAATTTGCTGTAACTTCTCCTTTCCCTTTCCTCACCAGAATGTTGAGTTAGGTAGTAATTAAATTGAGGTTTCTGAATTTCTGGATTTAAGACAAAAGCGTGTTTCTGGCCTTTAGTTCACACCAGCTCTGATAAGTTGTCATTAGTCGGCTTTGCGTTATCCGTTGCCGACATATTGATTTTGAAGCTCCGGTTAGAATTTCTAAGTCACCTTAGAAGCTTAGCTTCAGTCAGCTATATTTAAATGGTGTAATTTTTTTTATTTTTCTTCCACGTTTCAATTTAATTTGACTTTTCCTTTAGTTACATCACAAAGAGCTGCGGTTGCTATTTTCTTTTTTTTTCAATGCCGGGCACTTTATTGAATAGCCATTAGCCTTGTCCGACTGTAAGTGGTGGCCATTTCATTATGGAGGCACCTAATAGGTGGCTACCGTTGTCTTCTATGAAGGGACGGAGAATTACAACCGTGCCTTCTCCGGTGTTCAAACCCCGGGTCCATCGTTACGGCAGTCAGGGTCACTAACCACTATACCGGCTGGACGGTAACATTTGATATTGTAAGCATAAAAATATGCATTTATGTTCTAAGCTCTGGTTAAATACAAAGGTTCATTTAAACCTTTCCCTGACTTTTGTAATTACTTCAGACATCGATAATTCGCTTCACGTCTGTTAGGGGTGTGGACTAATTAACTTTTACCAGACAGTCCTAAAGAGGATTTCCAAGGAACCGTAGGGAGGATTACCAAATTGGGTGAATGATACCACGAAAGTTGATAAATATTCTCTCTCGTTATAGAGCTAAATGGTATATTATTTATACCAAAAAGTAGAATCGTAAATACGAGACCAAACGCAGACGATAAGAAATACAACACTCACAATACGAAACATCTTATATCTAGTACAATTAAGATAATAAATGTTTCGAACTTGATCTGTTTGATTTCAAATATTAAATTGAGATAACCATCTTCCTCAACAGTAGAGTAACAAATAATATTTTATTCCTTAGATGATATCTGAAAGTTAAAAGAACGATTTAGGATGTAAATTTCCGTAAAACTAGTTAATGATTTATGTTGAAGTAAGCCCTATATCTAGTATTTGTGCCAAGTAATGTATTGCAATCTATTAGCATACAGAACCAGATAGCTAGCTATTAATTAAACAGAGATCTGTATCTGAATTTTAAGCATTGCATAGACTTCGCGAATGATTTCCCTTCCATTTGGGCGTGGTGGTAGAGCAAATAAAAACGAAAACAACGCAAGCATTTTCATTCTCACTTTGAACCAGATTTTGATCGAATTCGAACCTCCTATCTCATAATTCGGCAACGGCGGGTAGGTATGTGTGGGTGTAACGGAAAGCTGGGTAGGCCGAGTGAGAGGTGGGTAGGTAGGCCGGTAATCACGTGATACGACTCGATAAGCCGGTTCTGAGAAACTGAAGACCACTTCTTTGGAAGCATCTTGGCTCGTTCTCGTGACGTCATCAACACTAGCAGACACCCTTCCTAAATGCCCATCTGAGGGTGTTTTCGCTCTAGTGTTGTCCCAGAGATGAGCAGATGGTAACAAAAGAAAAAAAAAAGGAGACTTGTGTTGTCAAACAAGATCTCCCGCTTGCGAAACGATAACTTGAAAATACTAAAGCTTCTACAGAATAAAAAAATAAATGAAAAATTACGATAAAAGATCTGAATTTTTTATTTGGGAGGAGGTAGGAATTTAAATAATTTAAATAGTTATAACTTCGCAAGTGTTAGTTATGATTCATATAATAAGATAATACGTATATTTTTTAGTATCCTCACCTTCACACAAAAGTAACGAGAATCTAAAATAATAGTTACATAAGAAAAACACTTTGAAACACGGTACGCTGTTGGTTTAGGAAAAAGTCAAGTTTTGATTTCTTCTGCAGCATATAGATTCTGATATGTCTCACGGAACATGGTTCTTTCTCATTTAACACAGCGTAAAAGATTAAAAAATAGCATAGAAAGTTGATGTTACGTGCACACAATCCACTCGTGGACTGTACTAATATTTAACACCTTTATTCTCATTAATTTTGCGCAGTTTATAACCACTCGCACCCATGAATTCTCTCAGAGACTCTTAAAAGTCCATTCTCATATAAGAAAAATTCAAAAGACGCGTGCGCGGACGCAAGTACTGAGATGCGCGCAGAGACTGAACAAGTTGGTGCACGTGAAAACAGCGAGAATTGCAAATTTGCTACTTCAGCATAAAGCAGAAAGTCCCCTTCCCCTAGAGTTAATTTTTTTCATTGGTACTTTCTAAATGTTTGGCCCCATTTTTAATGTTCGCACGATACTTAGATTTCTTTTAATGTTAAAATTATTATTAGTATGCTCATTTTAATATTCGGTTCTATTCTAAGTCACGAATTTCCATTTTATGCTGATTTCACGTACATCTAATTTGTATGTTATTTTTACAATCTATTACTTTGTTTTGCAGCGTGTCAAAAAGAATGAGAAGCATATTCAATCTGACGAATTGAATTTATATTCATCATATATGAATATTCATCGTTGAAAAAGAATGTGTAATAAAAATTATATAGTCGCAATGATTAGTTTTAACTAAGCAGTTTTCTTATTATTTTGGCTTTTTTATAAGTAGGTCAACTTCCACCGGAATGCAGATTAATACATATTATAAACATGCATCCAATTTTAAATTTATCAGAGAGCATTCGGCCGTTACACTTGGTTTTTGCTGCCGCATGCAATTAGTTTTGCGGCAAGGTTTTGTTTGCTGCGATTTCTTCGTGAGTGATTAGTGAAGGGAGCCTAGCTTTATGATTATCTTTTCAAAAATTGTATTTGACATAATTTCATATTGATTTCTATCCTAAAAAATACAGGAGTCCTGTACTGCTAATTTAAAAATTTGTTTAACTATTAGGTTGATGTGCTAATACTTTCAAACTTTTAGTTGTGCTGTTTCTCGCTGAGAAGTAGGACGGGACGAAATGTTGTTCGACTGCCTGCTAAGCACAAGTAGTTAATTAGTGTACTTTTCTAATCTAATAGAGTAACCGCAAAGAAGGATTCTTTCACTACTAGATTCAGGCTAATGCTAATTATCAATTATGATATGTATATGTATGATAATTGAATCGAAGGAAAGCAGAACGTCGACAAAGGAGAGGGAAAAGTCTTGACGTCATCAGTGCTCCTACTAATCGACAATATGAATAAAACTGAAGAATTTGTTGATGACTGGATTATTTCAAAATGTTTATAGCTGCTAAGACTTTCTGGATTAAGTTTGTCTAATTTCTTCTTATGTGGACTTTAGAGTAAAGCTGATGCTGACCAGCCTTATAGCAAACAGGCGCTGGGAAACAACATTCGAAGTGAAATTTCAGTGATTAGCGGCAATGCCTTCATATTTGCGAACGTTAGGCCACATTTGCAAATGGGAAGTATTGCGTTCAGCTGTACCTGGACAGAAGTGGTGAACATGTCCAGCATCTTCTGTAGTATCGACATACATTCTATGAATTAAGATATGTAATCATATATGTTTGTTCAAAATTTGATTGTCTTGATAGTCTTCAAAATTTGATAGAAATATTAGCACTTTTGGAGGTCTAATACCGAAAGAATCATCCTATGTAACAAGCAGCTTCAAATTGTGTAATTCCTAGAATTATTTTCTAATATTAATTACTTATTTATCGTTAAACTCTGCTCATTTACCCTATATATTACTTGAAAGTAAGAACGAATATAACTAATTAGTAACAACAGACTAATTACTCATAAGTGTGTATTCAATCATTCCTTGATGATCACACATTGATTGACTAGAAGTGTACTAACTGACGAAAATTCCTTTTTGTTTAAAGTTGATAAATATTTTCATCTCGAATAATCTAAATTCTAACTAATACTTAATCCTTTAGCATTAAATTATGCTACCGATATTTAAAACTTTCTCACTTCAAAATGATTAATATTAAACAGTTCTGTTACAATTTCGTATAGCTTAAATTTTTAACAGAATTTTGAATAAAGAATGCTGCTGTGATCCAAGTTACTCGAACAGCTATGGGTAACTTATTTTACGATTATATAGCCAAAAAACTTTCTATATTTGTGATTTTTTTAAAAATCCTCAATTAAGTAGCTTGGAATTAGCAAATCAGTAGTAATACTTAGAAAATATAACTGACATTTAATGTAGGTGAAATTTAAAAAATACTCCAACAGAATCAATAATTTTAATCATAACAATCTATCGTATAGAAATGGATTTTTGGTCATGAATTCTGTAATAATGCAACATTTATAAACTGTAACATTAGCAATGAAGTTTCTTTATAGGAGTGAATTGAATTATTGGTCTAAGAAAAAGCATTCAAAAGCTATCTGTTTTTAAATTTCAACAAATCTAATTACTCTACCTATTACTTGAAGAGCCGACGGAAGATCGAATACGAGGGTTCTGTACACCTTTTCCTAAACAGTAATTTCTAAAAAGAACTTTCGTGTTAACAGAAAACTAATAGAATTCACTGAATTTGGTTTCGAAATGCTTGATTGCTATAAAATAAAATATATGCACATTCCTATGAATATGAGAGGATGAATAAGCAGTTTTATTAAAAACAATTCTAAAGTACTTCAATTCAAGCATCTTCCAAGTCACGAATCATTCAACTTGGTTCAGTTCTCACTAGGAAGAGTACAATAAGATCAAAACTTCTAGCATATTAAATACTAACACATTAATATAAATTATCAAATCGAATTCAGAAGCAATAAGAAATCTGAGATCTGTATATTGATATATTTAATTTTTTATTCAATGGCGGGCCCAAACCGTCCACAGACGTTAGCCACAATTAAGGCCAGAAGCGGTAGTCACGTTATTATGCAGGCACCTAATAGGTGGGCCACCTTTGCCTCCTACGAAGGAACGGACAAATACAACTATGGCTTTTCCGGGATTTGAAGCCGGTATCGCAGTCGGCTCCTCTAACCGTTATACCGTCTGGGCGGCATATTTAATTTATTTGGTTTTAATTTTGAACTTCTTCCCAATTTTTACCTAAAGCAAATTCCTGAATAGTACCCACTCTAGTCAATAATTATAGTGCCCATCATGTCAAAAGGAAAGTTCCTCAAGATAACTTGAAAATCTTTTTTTTCCCTCATTTCTTTGACTTCCTAACATTCCCTTATATTTCTAAAAACTATTGCTTCTTCTTCTTCTTCTTTGTATTCTTTCTTCGTTATATTTCTAACATACCTCAAGGCCTTACAAATATCTTACACTTATTACACATCTCATTCGCTTTTAGATACACAATAGCAATGGTAAATATAAATAAGAGTGGCTGTCACATTTGTCATACATGTGAAATATTGGCATTGAATGAAATAACCTAGAAATATTTAAACTGTCTCACAAACATTTAATTTTATTTATGAGTCCTAGTCCCCCGATAGATAAAAGAATGGCGCATTATTTTTACGAAGTAAACATTGCACTTTCTTTTACGGGTTTTACGTTGCTAGAATACGAATTTTGCCTACAATAAACGCTGTGTGCAAACTGACTTCTAATGAGATTCATTATTGTATTCAATGCACGTACAGCATCTGCTTAAAGTCCACGGGACTCACTTTCTTAAGTTGTTTTGAACGAATTAATTACAGCTTACGATTTCGTTTCCTGTAGACTTGATTTAAAGTTATTGGATAATAAATGATTGGATTAGTTTTGTAACGATTAAGTTCCCACCAGAAGTTCTTACCCAAATGTATTATTAGAACAAATTGAGGAATACCTGTTTTAAGATTAAAAAAGAATGGGAACCTAGTCCGACTGTAGGAAATTTAGGAACTAGTCACCTAAAAGAAGAAATTTTAATGAATCCCTGAAGAACATTCAAATTCCAGTCGTGTCAAAAGATTCTAATGATATTTGTCGCTTATCAGATTTACTGAAATCACATTATATAGTAGAAGTCTGTTTTGAGGCGTTGTTGTGCCCACCAGTGTTGCTTATTGAATAAAATTGTTGAAAACTGGTAGTATAACCCGGATTTGAATCCCAGCTAACGAGCTCACTATTTAAGCGTTTCCATGATTTTTCTCGTTATCTGGCGTCTCCTATGTAACGGGACATTTTCCTAAATAAATCCTATAAAAACGTATTTTTCCACTCAAGCAGGTAATCTCCGAGTGCTTTGTTGTAATCCACTAACCCGAAGACATTTGCGTTAAGTTTGATGCTGTTAATATTTCAATCTTCCACTTTCCACCCATTTACCCTAAACTTCTAAAAACTTTTTTAATATTTTAATTAAGAAAAGTCCTTGTATAGTTAAATCTCGAAATTTAAACCCGTATAATAAATTTTAAAATTAACTTAAATTACTTTCTGTAATGACATCTTTTATTTACTATAGCGGAAACATACTGGAATACCTATAAAGTCACCTTTAGCAGAAACCACTTATGCGTATAAATAAATGCCTCTAGATTGGTTTGAAAACACATTATCGTGTTCGCAACAGCTTAGAACCTGTTTTGATATACTAACATACCTTATTTTAATTAAGTTTAACAGAATATTGCAAATGCGTCGTTGAAAGAAATAGATTATGAGATTTAAAAATTAAATTACGTAATTCTATGAATCCTGAATTCCAAAAATGATATGTTTCTAACATCTTGTTCTAAGAATAAATAAAAAAATTTAAAATGCAATAACCTGAAAACCTTCGCTTCAAAGCAGAAAATAAGATAACCTGAGTTTTATTTTATTTTCCAAAACAATCTTTCCGTTATTATGATCAAGTAAGCCCTTTAATCGTTCAGAATATTTTTCGTTTTGAATTTTCGTTTTCATTTTAACTTTCAGTGCTGAATCACATTTATATTATATTATATAAATTATATTATATCGCACTTCAAATTGTGCTGCACAAATTAAAATAATGAGCAAATTGTAAGGTATTTTCTCCCTCCTTTCTGTGTGCTTTCGTGGTGTAACAGTAGCACACTCTGCGGTTGTTACGAATTTCAAACGATTCTCTACTTTCTTAAAATTATATTTTAACGCAATAAGCGAAAATAACTTCTCTCTCAAGGATGTAATCACGCAATATTCTGTTAAATACTAAAAAGGCTAGCACACTTTTAAACTTAAAAGCCATTTTTTGTCTCTTAAGTGAAATTTGCAATTAACTATTTTACTTAGAAGATTTTAATTAAGTATTAATATTACTTTTATAATAAGAAGTTTTAACATTAGTTATTTACTAGACCACTAGACATTAATTCTTAAAAAAATCCTCCCTTATCTATTGAAATGGAGATATGTGTTGTAAGGTTTATCCTAATTTTATTCACGATTATTTTAAGTTACGCATCTTTTCTATCATTCTAGTTTCAGCTTACAATTTTCTACCAGAATGTAATTTCAGAAACGCAGTAAATGCAAATGAGTAAGAGTAGTATTTAAGTCGATGTTTCACCGACTGCGAGAGAGAGAGTCTGAGTTTCTGACTAGCGCGCGTTTGCCTTTTTTTTCTTACGTCTCTCTTAGCTTTGCTATACTCGGCCATACTTTAGGTCCTTATTTGGCTTCGTCAATTTAATTAAGATTTAGGGGCCAACTACCTAGAATCTTGATAGCATCGGCTATATCTTCAGTCAGCTTTAGTTTAGTTTAATTTCATAATTATCTAAGTTCAAGCCCAAATGGAGGCTTTGCTGTACGTTCCGAGTTAGGAACTGATCATATTTATTTCTGAGAAATAAAGGATAGTTAACCCTTCTTAAGTCTTACGTATAGTTCACACACTAAAGCGATTATTCGCTTGTTAGTGTTTGTGAGGTTCAAAGAATTGAACATTGAATTAAATAAATAATATATATATATAATACGTTTTAAACCATATGAATCATATAATTTTTCAACTTCGCAATTATAAAATAATTGCCTTTCAATACTTTTTAAAATTACACATTTCACTCTCGTTGCGGTTCATTTCTTTCTTTCTTTTTTTTTTTTAATATTTCGTTCGATTTACGTATTGATTTAGGATTATGATTATAATGCGTTCGATTTTCGATTTGTAATCAGTATCTTATGAAATCTTCTTTCGAGTGACCTTCCTTTTAAATTTCTTTTATTTACAGCATAGGATGAGGTTCATTGCTATTATCGTTCACTGCTTACTAATTATTTTAAAATATTTTAAAACGTTACAAAAACTACTTCACATATTAAGAATTACTCGTATATCAAGGTCTTAACTTGGTATTTCGAAATATGCTTCGTGAAACATTAAAAAAAAATCTGAAAGATTTCAGATTTTAAATTACGTCCAAAGGGGCGTTTTTTTAACATCTTGTGTGTTATCTTTATTTATTAAATATCATGTTCTTCGCACTTAAACCATAAAATTCAATTAAAGAGCAATATCGCAAAATAATTTTAAATTGAGCATATCTTTAGAATTTCCGACACACAGCCCCACGCGCTGGAGATAAAAATGTTTTTTCTGTACAACGTTGCCATTGCTCCCGGTGAAATCCTTGGGTTTACAAAATATGAAATCGATAATAAAAGAAATTCCAAATATGAAGCCCATGTTCGCAGTAGGATTACATCATTCAAAATTCGATGGCTCTAGGTACCGTCGTTTTACCACAATGCGAGAAACATGCATACATTTATGCAAATTCTTCATTATTTAATTTCTTTAACTATAATACAGGTGTGCAATATTTGGTGGCAACAGTTTGACAAGTTAACCGACATTTAATGTTTCCCACACAAAATGCCGAAACGAAAACAATAGTCCTTCAGGCACAAAGCCCCTTTGGATTAAAAAGAGTTTAATCTAGTTAACCTGCTCTGTCTACTTTTATTTATTTCTCTCTTAACGGTTCTTATTTAACTGATTTTAAGTGAAGATTACGCTTATATTAGAAACATTTAGATTAATTTTTAAATATTATTGAATAATTGGAACACATTAAAAGAATGAACTAACTACAAATGTTGAATAACTCATTTTTACCGCAAAGGAGCGTTAGCTCAAGGGCTATTAATTTCATTTTGCCATTCTACGTTGAAATGTCGGTTCACTTTTCAAATTGTTGCCACCATATATTAGAACCCTGCATTGCATTTAAAGAAATTAAATAATGAAGAATCTGCATAAATGTATGTATGTTTCTCGCGTTGTGATAAAACAATAGTACTTACAGCCATCTAATTTTGAATAACGTACCTTTCTTCCCGAATATCGGCAGCCCAAATTTGGAATTTGTTTTATTATCTATTTCATACGTTGTAAAATTTTAACGAATTTTTGATTAACAAACTCAACGATTTCAAAGTAAGAAATAGCAACATTGTATGGAAAAACAAAAAACACTTTTTACCTCCAGCGCGAGAGACTGTGTATCGGAAATTCCAAAGATATGTTCATTTAAAAATTACTTTGCGATATTCCTGTTGAACTGAATTTTATGGTTTAAATGACAATGGCAACATGATGTTTAGTAAAGATAACACACAAAACGTCAAAAAAAGCCCCTCTGGGCGTAATGTAGCATCTAAAAGCTTCTAGATTTTTCTTCTTTTCATGCTTTGTTTTATTAATGGTAATTAATTTTCTGAATTTTTTTTTTTGCATGATAATTACTAAATAAATGCTGTGCTACGTAATTTAACATAATGCTGCGAACTGCTTCGAATTAAAGCTTATTTAGCAACATGTTTTTTGGCGATGTTATTTTTGATACATCAATGGATGAATTTTCGCAAAGCATTTGAAGTTCTGTCCTTCGTAATATCTATTCCCTAAACATAAAACTTTATCTTGTATACTCTGCAAAACTTTCCCAACATGCAAGAAAAACAACAGAGGTAAAATATATATCTGTATTCCTGAAACGAAGGTTTGTTGCCATCATCAATGCGGAATTGCTCATTATCACCATGTTTGAAGGATAATGTGTAAGTCCAGAACATTATGATATAATGTGAGAATTCTGTTCACAGTGTGATCAAAATATATTATTTTTTTTAAAAGTGCTGTTATTGCCTGCGTATACGCATATGCTTATGCTTACACGCATATGCTTCTCTTAAAATATTTATATGAAACTGAGAAAAGCAAATCTTGAGCAAAATACTTAGTTAGGACGGATACAGAGCGTATAAAATTTTGTGTTTTGTGTTTAATTTAACATTTTTAGTTTGCTTCTTTAGAAACAGAATGATATTTATTCACTGGATAAACACCGTCACAAAACTAGTCAAATCAGATAAAGGAAGCATACATTTGCATAAAAATTAATTGGAAATATAGCAACAGTAGGGATACAATATTGCACAAACAAGAGCAGTATGGATGTATTAGCTGTTATCAAGCAACCGTCTTGGTAATATTCTGTGACATTAGAAAATGCTAGATATGAAGATAATGTAGCAAAAGCATCTATCTATCTATACAAGTTATAAAGACACTGTTTCCACAATATCATATGTCATCAAATTTATGACATCCCGTAGCTGACTCTTTTTCTAGGCCTCACAGCTTTTGATTTTCTTGCTCAGGAACACATGAAATCGGTAAACAACAAGAAACTTCAGGAGTATATGCGAGCCATTTGAAGTCATTTTGAAAACAAAATGATGACGTTTCAGCCATAGTTAGAACACGACATTCATCTTGTGTGATGATGATAGCCAAAGAATGAAGTTTGTACTTTGTCAGAGCCAGAAATGGCTGAACCCACTGACATTTGGGCACAGCATTCATCTTATGCGTTAACAACCTATACGGGAGGAATCGAATGCGGTGATAATAAACAATTTTGCTTCTAAGCCGATAATTATCACATTGTTTGCTTTCTGTTCGTGCGAAGGAAAAATATTATAATATCTCTTATCTGCATTATTTATATTACTCACCGGGAAGTTCCCAGCTGGATTCTTAAATTACTTTTACGTAATTTTAATAAAACGTATATTATGCAGAAAGAATGAATTTGGAATCTACCTGTTATATAACATGAATCATATAAAAACTCGGCCGCTTTCGTCCTTATTTCTGCAAGTACAAAAATTATATTTCAGTGTGTGGAAAGTAGCATTTAAAGAAACGGAAACAGTTTTTTAATTTTTTGGTTCCTGAATCTTTTATTTACGCTCTTGTCTGTTAATTTCTTTAGAACAAAGGACTCTTTTTTTTTTTTTGTTGTTGTTGCAAGAGGCATAGGAAATGGCAAGGAGAAATGATTGGTTGCTAAAAAGTAAACAAGTTATAAAGTTTTTAAAACACGCTAACACCCACATCGACAAAGGCTAAATAATCCGAATCATAAAGTATCAAAGCACGTTCCAGCAATGATAAACGTTTCCTTATTTATCGCTATATTTTGGCAATACAGAATAAAAGACGTTATAATCTTAGTTGACAATAGGAAAGGACGTGGTTTGCGATAAATTTCGACAGTAATGGTGCAAGAGTTGAACTATGTGATCAGATATGAGTAGAACAAAATAAATAATAATAAAAAAAGACTGCGGAAACGGAAGCAGGGGCGTTCTGTAATCATTATGACGTCATTTTCGTTTTTACTTTCACTGGATTCTTTCATTGTTTTACCTTCTGTAATCATTGTCACTTCTTCAAATGGCATTATGAACTGCTTTTTCATGCTATGGGAAAATCCTATTTACCAACTACACCCGTTAAATATTTGTTCAAAACGTCTGACTTCATTGAATATCGATTGCGCTGGCGGCTAATTGGGGTCGTTCTCAATAGAACGAGTTATATTCTTCCGGTAATTCACTATGCTGATTAGGAAAGTTAAAGAGGCTTGAAAGGTAGAGGTATAAATAAAGAAAAAACAAATAAATATTAATCATCTTTTTCATTCCTTTAATTACTTGCCCTGTTATATTCATTACTTGAGCAACTTTTTCGACGAAAGTTTGTTTTAACACTTCTTTGGCCTTCTTTAGAAATCTTTTGCGACCAGTCGGGTTTGTCAAAGCCGTTAAGCCACTTAGTCATGTTTGATGAATAATGCAAGTTGTGTCGGTACTGAAGTTGAAATATTGCCGTAGAATTATTTTGTATTAAAGATCCTCCGAGAAGTATGTGTGAAACATTTTAAAATATTAAATACCACTCTGACTCAAATGTAAGAAGGTGAAATTTTGTTTAAAATTGCTGTCTGAAAATTGCGCAGATGCACATACTAACGTTTAAGAAACGTAGAGAAATCAGAAAATAGCAAAACGTATTTGGAAATAAATTATGCTCTTTCCCGGAATGGGAACACGCATGTTCCGTCGAATTGGATGGATATGCTAACCATTGTATTACAAGAGCATACAAGAGGAGAAAGTCTGGGCTTTAATGCGGCTAAACATTGATTTGGTTAGGTGGTTCGGCGCCTGGCCCTTAATTTAAAATCAAATTAAATTTTTGCAAGCCCAGTCACTACTTGATGGCGACTCATCGTCCTTTATTTAATTTCGGCACTAGCTATAAAAACTCCATAAAACTTAGAGAGCGAGTCATTTTTAAAAATCAGCTGTACTCTTACTCCTGAATCGAGTACAGGATATTCGGTGTACCGTGCTGGTATGCTGATCGGTTTATACTATAAAAAGACATCAGAGAAAGTTATTAATTCGTTATAAATTCGTTCAAATAATTTATCACTCATCCTTTAACTTTTAATTTAAAAGGTGTTTAAATTACTACGTTTAAAACTAGGTATAGTACAGGAAACTTATATACGTATTTTTTTTATCTTAGTACATAACATTAAAGATTATTTAATTACTTTCTTACTAATTATTTTGTCCGGAGGCTTCAATGAACAACAATGCAAATTATGTTCTTTCTAAACATGAATCTAATCCCCCCATGAATGTCCCTACTTGTATGAAACCAGTTGTCTGAATATCCTGCAAAGGGCCTAATATCTTACGTATGCTTTTTATCAAAGATTTTCTAAATAAAGAAAATCTGTCTTTGGTATTTAAACTATTCCTGAGGAAAGTCACAAAATGCCACATAATTTTAATCATTTTCCTGGAAATTGAAGTGAGAAATAACCTAATATGAACTTGGAAACTGAAGTGAGAAATAACCTTGATAACCAATTACAAGTGTATTCTGCTTCTCTACTTCTAAACGGACTATATTACCACATCCACTTTCTTTCTTTCATCTTTACCTGTACCTTTTTATGAAGCGATGAATTTTACTTTGTATCAGTTATTACTCGACATGCGTTACAATGCTACTTAAACAGAAGAAAGTGTTTGCGTTTTAAGTCTGTTAAGAATTTTTTTCTTTATGCATATTTTGCATGTTTAGATTGTCTTGTGTCACCCGATACCAAGGCTGATATTGGTTCGGTTGGTGAATGTAATTGTGGCAGTTTGTTCCGTCTTTCTAACGACCAAACGCGGATGAAAACTATAATCATTATAAGCGTAATGGAATGCACCAAGATTTAAATCAGCGTGCAGTGTTTGTCTGGATCGAGCACTGCGTATTCAGACGTTTTCCAGACTTGCTTCCCGTTGCTCGTTTGTTTCTGAAGCTCGTGATGTCTTTTTCTTTCGTGGAGGCATGTAGATCGAGCAATCGATTTTCATTTTGGTCGCATAATTGATTTCACAGCTAAAGTAAAGCGAAAGTATATTTATATCACATCTGTTTTTAAATATTTGCATTATTTTACATTTTATGTGTTGTTTGGTATAATTTTATCCATTATACTTTGGACTGGAAAGAATGAATGCTTTTCCCATACCAGTTGATGATAGGTGCTGTCATTTTGGCTTATTAATGTTCCAATTTTTAAAACTGGGGAAATGTATACTGGACGCCCTGCAAAACGGTAACTCGCCATAATAGTGTCTCTGGCCAGTGTGAGTCCAGAGATAAAAGTTCCGCACCTTAATAAAGATAAGTTTTTAACTTGAAAAAAAGGACAGCCTTCACAAAGATTACGAAGGCTATTTGCATAAGCTTTATGTACCTTATTTGCCCAAGCATCACGCAAATAGAATTTTTATTTGCTTTATTAATTACAGCAGAAAATTGAAACCTTACGTGCAAAACCAGATTCTGCCATGATGGTGCCATCATTGTTACGAAGTTTGCTTTCTTTATGTTAATAGCTGATTTTTGTAGAAGTGACTTAGCCGTTATGCCCATGCACCACTGTGAAGATTTGCCATGGCTATCATTGGTCGATGTGCATAAAGATGATTGAATCTTTGTTCTAGAACATTCTGTAGAGAGTTCTCACTAATACTCGTCTTGCTGAAATAGAGAAGCTACGCGTCGGTTTTAATCTGCAGCTAGCTCTGTTTCAGTTGCAGCAGGTTTTGAATTTCATTTGTCACGAATTTACTAGACTAATCATTTACTTTTGCAAATAATACCTCCACATTATTTTTTACACAGAAATAATGATCTCTCTTTTTAGCCTAGTTTGGATGTTTAAACAAAAAATAAATAACGAAGCTCAGAAATGTCAAGAATTTATGTTAATTAACTTTATACAGTTTTGATGTAAATTAACGACAGTCGCGGCCTTCGTAATATAATAACAATGAGTAAATCGCCATTTTGTTTAGACAAGAATCACGAAAATATTTTGTCGGTCAGGTTTTGAAAGATGCTATATTGGATGTAGCGTGGTCATTTTATTTCTTTTGATATAGCCCGACCTTGAGAGTCGACTGTCGGGTACAATGGGCCGGAAATGTTCTATGCCGGCAAGGGGCGGAATACGCCATTTAGTTGTCACGTGGATGTGGCAACGGTCTGGTTGTCGTCGATGGCGGCTGAGATAATTAAAGATTTTAATCTGCAAATTATTACTTTTTGAATTTTGTTTATTTACATTGTGTGTACAAATTGCTATATCCTTGGAATTCTTTCACAGGCTAAGTTTCAAAATGTACTCAGCAGTAATGTGTCAATGTGCCAACATCTTATTCTGTGAAGTTCTTTATAACTTGCTTATTTCTCATACATGCTGTGAGATAGCACGGCAGTGATTTAGATAATTTTATACCGTGTTTTTTATAGCAAAACGTTTTATACACTTTAAAGCAATAGTTATGGAAATTATTACTAATTTAATTTTTTAAAAAAAATTTCTGATTACTAAATATTTATTAATTTTCCTGTTGTATATTAGACATTTAACTGCTAGTAGTATTTCCTTTTATTTAATAAAGTTCTGTTTCAAATGAATTTTTGTATGAATGCTGCCATAAATTAGTAAAAATATTGTTTTTCTCTCCATTACCTGTAAAATTAAATTATTATTATCCTTACATACGAAAATATTAAATAATTTCTGTATTGATTGAAATATGTAACAGCTAGACATGATGTAGACATGATTAAATGTATAATGAGTAGACTTTGGATGAATGTGGGAATATATCGAAGTTTTCACCATTAAATCAATGAATCCACTTATAAATCAATGAAGAATTTAAGAAAGAAAATTATTGACATCACTAATCCAAGTCGAACAATTAAATTAAATATAATAGTAAAAGTTAAGATACATTACAAATTTCATTTTTGAAAAGAATTTTTAATTACTTTCGCTAGGTAACTCTTTAATGGAAGTTAGAAAGTTGAATTGCAGAATGAAAATACAGTTAAAATCTCTGACGTAAAATGTAAAAGTCAGCTGCTGAAGCTCTTTCATAAAATTATTTTAAGAATTTTATTTGTTCAAGAATTTTGATAAAAAAAAGTATTACACGACGAAATTCAAAGGAAATAAAATAATAATAATATTTCAACTTGATCGGTTTTGCTAAAACCACACATATTTCTCTTCTTGTGAAAACAAAATATCCAAACTAATTATCACAATTAACACCTAAGCTAACAATGATAAATTTATATAGACAGTTGTATATATATGTAGTGCCGATCATTTGGAGCCGTGATGAAATCCAGATGCTGTGACGTCATTTTCTCTACTACTACGAGTTGCGTAGGCGCCAAGCGAAAATGAGGGGAATTACCTTTTTTCTTTTGGACATGATAGACGAATAGACGAATGGACGTGTTAGCAGAGACGCTGCTTCTGTTTAAAACTTTGACGAATCACTTTTTAATTCTCGTAAATGTTAAATATATGTAATAATCGTTTGTCTAATTAAAATGTCTTTCGTTAGCTAATTTGTTCATCGTTTTATCCCCACAAAATTTTCTCAGAAGTGGGATTTAGCACTCGAAGGAACTGTAATTTTAGCTGATTTCCTGAATTACTACCGGTTTTGAAGATTTACTGTTGCTGTGCTGGACTATTTTACGATGTATAATGAGCGGTGTTCCGAACAGAAACCTCGTCAAACTCATAGGAATGTATGCCGATTTACCTGAACCGAAACTGCGTAGTAGTGATTAAATAGTGTGCAGCTCTATTAAAAACTGTGGAATAATTTTTAATAATACTCGATGTCAAGTGTCAAGACTTGAATTGTGGCCAAAAATACATCGGACATAATCTGTTTGTACTCACACCATTTGTCATCTATTGGATGGTATGGAAGCACTTTGTTTTGTCTCTGCTTCTGGAACATCGTGGATTACCATTATATGAAGTGAGTGATTTTCTCAATTTTATTAATTATGTTTCTAATTGATGTGCCGGGAATGGAAGATGTCCTGAAAAAGGAAAAAACATGTAATATAAAATTATTACACAAAATAATATTTAACGATGTAGGCGACAGAAATAATCGAAAAAGATTAAGACAATTTAGTGGTTTCTCTTTAGCAGAGAATAGTAAAGAATTTAATAAAAAACTAGAAAACGTCAAACAAGATTTTCAGGCTTATGAATTAATTTCCATTGCCAATGTTTTATGCATTGATAGCTCTGGCACACAAGATGACTTAGCAACCCGAATTGTTTCTTATCTGAATAATTTAGAATTGCTTAAAAATAACGTAATTTTAGAAGAAAGTGAAAATGAAAGTGACTTAGAGGGTGAGGACGGTGGGGATAAAAATGAAATAAATGATAATGTTCAAGATGAAACGAAACTAAGAAACAATTCTGGTGCCACAGTGAGACAACTTCCTTCCCAATGTGCTAATGATAATACTCTTAGTACAATTGAAAACAAGTCGAATGTATTTCATAATTGTAATATAAATGTTACTATTGAAGACATCAAATCTTTTGTTGCTCAATTCGATGGCCAAAGCCACGAAAATGTCAGTAGTTGGGTCGAAAGTTTTGAAGATGCAGCTTCTGTTCTTCAATTAAATGATTTGCAGAAATTGATTTTTGCTAAACGTCTGATGACAGGCAAAGCAAAATTATTTGTTCTTAGTGAACCAAAGTTGAACTCATGGCAGTTATTTAAGAATGCTATTCTTGATGAATTCAGTTCCAGCTGCAATTCGGCCGAACTGCATGAGTTATTATCAAAACAAAAAATGAAGAGCAATGAAACGTTTGATGAGTTTTTTTTAAATATGAAGAGAATTGCTAAAAATGGTCAAATTGAAGATGTTGCTTTAATACGATATGTTATAGATGGTATACCAGGCTCCGCGTTTAAAAAATCTTGCTTGTATGGGTCACAAACATTAACTGATTTTAAGAATAAATTGAAGCTTTATCAACAGATATGTGATGATGAGGAAAAGTTGCGAACGTCAAAAACAAAATTTGAAAGTAAACAAAAATATGAATCTAGAAATAAATATGACTCAAAAAATTCTGCTAACCAAACAAAGCGTAACGTAACCGATAGTCGAGGAACAATTCCTGAGATTAAACGTAATACAACCTGTTTCAACTGCGGTGAAAGCGGTCATATTTCTAAACAATGTGTTCATAAAGATAAGGGCGTCAAGTGTTTTAAATGTAAAGAATTTGGGCACCGAAGTTTCGAATGCTCAAATACGAACTCGAAACCAGAAGTAGCAAACGTGAATATTGAAGTAGTCTCGAAGTTGACTAAAGAAGTAAAAATTAATGATGTATATGTAACAGCGTTAATAGACACAGGAAGTCAAACTACTTTGTTACGCAGATCTATTTTTGATAAGCTGAATATCGAAGGGCTAGTGCCCGTAAGCTCAACGCTGAGTGGGTTCGGTAAATGTCAAGTAAAACCTCTAGGCTTCTTTAAAGGTAATATTAAAATTAATGATTTCCAGTGTACTGCAGATATTTATGTTGTAGACAACAATGTGATGACACATGAGGCCATTTTAGGCTTAAACGTAATATTGAAAGGTGAAATACTAATAAACGAAAATGGGGTTACCATAAAAAATAAGTCACAGGATGTGGAGGAAGTAAATATTGTGTCTGTTTTACCTGTTGACCTAGCCAGTAACGAAAACGAAATAAACATTGCACCTAGTGTTCCAAACTGCTTTAAAAAGACTGTTCAACAGTTAGTTTCGAACTATATGCCACGTAAGACCAAATCTACGGACATACAATTAAAAATTTGTGTTAAAAATGACGAGCCAGTATCGCATCAACCGCGTAGATTACCGTTTTCGGAAAAGAAAATTGTTGAAACCCAAATATCTGAATGGCTAAAGTCAGGAATTATAGAACAAAGTTCTTCGGAATATTCCAGCCCATTGGTCATCGTTAAAAAAAAAGACGGGACACCAAGGGTTTGCGTTGATTATCGTCGTTTAAACAAAGTTGTCGTAAAGGATAGATTTCCTCTTCCCCTGATTGAGGATATCCTAGACCGCCTTCAAGAAGCACGTGTTTTCAGCACTATTGATCTCAAAAATGGCTTTTTTCACGTGGACGTCGAAAAGGAAAGTCGGAAGTACACATCATTTGTTACGCATGAAGGGCAGTACCAGTTTTTGAAAGTGCCGTTTGGACTCTGTAACTCACCAGCTGTATTCCAGAGATTCATAAATACCATTTTTCGACCGTTAGTTAACGATGGAATCGTTTTGCCGTACATGGACGATATCATCATTTTGTCCGCTTCATACGAAGAAGGAATCGAGAGGCTGAGTCAAGTTTTAAACCTAGCAAGGGAATACGGGTTGGAAATAAATTTTAAAAAATCCCAGTTCTTAAAGAAACGAATTGACTTTTTAGGCCATGTCATAGAAGAGGGTAAAATTTTCCCATCCACCTTGAAGACGCAAGCCGTTATGAATTTCCCGAAACCATCTAATTTAAAACAGATTCAGAGTTTTCTTGGATTGACAGGGTATTTCAGAAAATTTATTCCTAAGTACTCTATAATTGCCAAGCCACTTAGCGACCTGCTAAAAAAGGGTAATAAGTTCGAATTCGGTGAAGAACAAAGGATTGCATTCAATCGTTTGAAATCAGCGCTAGCTGAGAAGCCTGTACTTGCAATTTATAACCCTCATTATGAAACTGAACTACACACAGATGCCAGCATAGAAGGATACGGGGCGATTCTAATGCAGAAACCCCCAAATGACAGCAGTTTTCACCCCACTTATTTTATGAGCAGGAAAACATCTGATGCAGAGAAAAAATATTCAAGTTACGAGTTGGAGGTCCTCGCGATCGTAGAAGCACTGAAAAAGTTCCGTGTTTACCTTTTGGGAATTTCATTTAAGATAGTGACGGACTGTTCAGCATTTCAAAGGACGATGGAGAAAAGAGATTTAGCGACGCGTGTTGCTCGTTGGGCTTTGTTGTTACAGGAATTCGATTATGTTATAGAACATCGTAAAGGTGTTAGAATGCCACATGTAGATGCTCTAAGTAGAGCTCCTCTAAACGTTTTATGTGTTTCTGTTGAGAATATCCTACCTAAATTAAAACTTGCCCAAGAAAATGACACTGAAGTAAAAGCCATTAAAGAATTATTGAAAACCTCAAGTTATGAAAATTACTGTAATAGAAATGGCATACTATACAAGTTTATTGACGGCAAAGAATTAATAGTTGTACCGGAAAGTATGCAGACTGAAATTATAAAAGATGCTCACGAGAAAGGGCACACCGGTATCAAGCATACAGAGAAACACCTGAATGAATATTATTTCATTCCCAAACTTCGGCAGAAGATAGAAAACGTTATCTCCAGTTGCGTTCATTGTATCTTAATAAATCGCAAAACAGGGAAAAAAGAAGGATTTTTACATCCGCGATTCAAGGAGGACATTCCTTTGCATACCTATCACATAGATCACTTGGGTCCTCTGGAAAGTACCCATAAAAACTACAAGCACATATTAGTAGTGGTCGACGCGTTTACCAAATTTACTTGGATTTATCCAACAAAATCTACGACCTCAGCCGAGGTGATAGCGAAGTTAGAGAATCAGAAGGCCATTTTTGGAAGCCCTTGTCAGATCATTTCTGATAGAGGAACAGCTTTCACTTCCAGTGAGTTTTCTGACTACTGTGCTAAAGAAGATATTAAACATCATCTAATCACTACAGGCCTCCCGAGAGCAAATGGACAAGTCGAACGGATCAACCAAGTCATTATATCAGTCTTAGCAAAATTGTCCTTAAATAAACCAACTGAATGGTATAAACATACACATGAAGTTCAGAGAACGCTTAACTCAACATATCAAAGAAGCATTAACACCACTCCGTTCGAATTACTCTTCGGTACCAAAATGAACAGTAAGGGCACCGATCAGCTCAAAGAACTGATAGAAAGTGAGTTTCAATCTCAATTCGAGTCCCAAAGAGAAGAATTACGAAAGCAAGCCAAGAGACAAATTTTCCAAGTCCAACAGGAAAATAAAAAGACATATAATGCCAAAAGAAGACAAGCACAGCCCTACAAAGTTGGTGATTTAGTGGCAATCAAAAGAACTCAATTCGGACCACACGTAAAATTAAAAGCAAAGTATTTCGGACCTTATAAGATCACGAAAGTTAAGGGTGGCAACACCTATGACGTAATAAAGGAAGGGTGCCATGAGGGACCCATGTACACTACCACATGTGCCGAATTCCTCAAGAAATGGACAGCGCTTTAAAATTTTCATAAACACTTATTTCTGTTATTGTATATCCTTGCTTGTTGCTTTTTTTTTGTTTTGTTGTATTTTGCAGTGTCCTGGAGGGCCAGTCCACCCTAGGATGGCCGAGAATGTAGTGCCGATCATTTGGAGCCGTGATGAAATCCAGATGCTGTGACGTCATTTTCTCTACTACTACGAGCTGCGTAGGCGCCAAGCGAAAATGAGGGGAATTACCTTTTTTCTTTTGGACATGATAGACGAATAGACGAATGGACGTGTTAGCAGAGACGCTGCTTCTGTTTAAAACTTTGACGAATCACTTTTTAATTCTCGTAAATGTTAAATATATGTAATAATCGTTTGTCTAATTAAAATGTCTTTCGTTAGCTAATTTGTTCATCGTTTTATCCCCACATATATATACATATAAAAACTGAAAGAAACTCCAAAATTCTTATAATAGTTATCCTGAATCTGAATTTTTTTAGCCTTGTATTTTCGATTTCAGTCACAGTTTTTTTTTTTACAGTTCATATGTCGGTGTTAATCACGTCTATTTTAGATCGTCAAAAATGAAGTTAACTAGGATTGTTAATAATAGAACGTAAGATTTTTAATCAGTTTCCGAGATTATTTCCTGTGTGATAAGACGGATAACATACTAATAGAATGTGAATGAACATATATAACTATCATACGTTCATGTAACTTTCACTGAAAAAGTTTACATTCCAAATATTCAGTATCATGCACTAAAATTTTGATTTATTACTTTTTAAAAATAATTTTGCTTATCCAGTCCGTAAATTGCATTTTTTTAAAATTAAATTTTAATGCCGCAAACAAAGATCAATTTTGAACTAAACTTGTAATATTATGCTATTTATAACACCGTGATTTAATTAATAAACTGTAATTTACTTTATGGTATATCATACTATACATGGCATTGTTATAAAAAATGAATAAAAATGTATTGTTTAGCATTCTGCAAATCTTATTAACAATATTTTTTCTTTGAGTTTAATGAGTCTTTGAGTTATTTGAGCTTAATGAACTTTGCAGCTGTTATAAAGTTTTTTAAAAATGTGGTATGCAAAATATCACGAATCTTGCTTATAGTTAAATATTTCGAATTTAAACAGATCTTTAAATATATTGCAGAATTTGGTCCAAATCAGTTCTCAGAACTCAGTATATCTGACACTGCAGTTATAAGAATTTACCTTTTTTGTGTGTGGCAAATAGTGTGGTTTATTTTATAGACGTATTAATTTTTTCACTGATTTAAGCAATTTAAAAAATAATATGCTGCAGAATGCAATTAATTAAGGAGTTATTAGGTTAATGTATATCAATATGTGCAAAATGTGCAACGGACTAAAATATCAGCAACTCAAGAATACTTCCTTAAATAAAAGAAATACTTTTTTGTTAAGAGTGAACTAAATAAATGGGGGGACGTTAGTCACTTGCTTATCCAGACAAGGAATTTTCGTTTTACAATATTCAGCGTAATTGAGATTAATTATGTGATGTCATTTACAGCATACAGATTTTAAAAGTTCTTAAGATAATTTAGATGGGTGTGTACAAAATTTTCAAAGGCTTAAAATATTGCAGGAACTTATTACCTATAAACATTAGTGAAAAAGCAACTGTGCACTACATATGCTGTTCTTTATTTCAAGAGTCAATCCTTAACCAAAAGAAGTGTAGCCCTCCTCTAAAAATTGACTAAACAAATGTGGTGATGTTAATCAGTTTGCTGTTTACGTAAGGAATTTTTGCCTAAGTATGCAACATGATTTTATGTTAGCTTATTTAAATTTAAATAAATAGAAATAGGCTATGCGTTTCGTTTTTCAGAATATGAAATGATTTGTTCACTTTTCTCGACAGGCTGATGTCAGAGGAAGAGAGACCCTTAAATTCTATTACGTAGGTAACTGTAGGTTAAAAGTCGGATGAAATTAGGTAAATAACCATACTATGCCTTGCCTTAAAAAGATCATTGAAAAATTTATATAATTTTAATGCAGTAAAGTAAGATTAAATAAGGTTATTATACATTTAATTATGGGGCCTATATAAATATAAATGTAAATGAATTTATTTGCTTTAGTTAAATTTAAGTAAAAATAGGTTACGTGCAAGTATGAAATATTTTTGTTGTTTAATTTTATCGGGGAAAAATATGTGTTTCATATTTTGTTTTACGGGAATTATTTAATTATTAAAGCTAATTAATTAAGAATATCAATATTAAAGAAGAAATAATAAATTAAAGAAATAAAATGCTGTCTTTTGTAATGCAATAGATTATACATTTGGCCAACGAAGAAGAGTAAGAACTTGCAACGATTAGAAATTTTTGCATGCCTGGGTGAACTGTGGACATGGATATTCAGAGCTGTAATGTGCTCGAGATAATGAATACCATGAATACATTAAAAAAAGGGAGTTAAAAAATGAGAAAGTTCATATTTTCTTACTACTCAAGCAAGGAATCCTCAAGCTGAGAACTGAAATATTACCTTCATGACTCTACACTTGAAGAATTTATGCTAATTACGCAGAAGTCTTTTTGTATCAACATGCCAGTTTTAATTTTTAAAACTTTTTTCAGCGCATTCAAACAGCATTAATCATCCTCGTTCTCACACGCTTTTGCCAATTCTCACATATCTTAAAATATCGAATTGCTTCATCTGATATGTTTTCTATTGTTTTCTTTTTACGAATAAAAGGCATATTATATTCCAAATGACCTTCGAAAGTTTTTCGAAGCTTTTGCTTCGTTTGACTCAGCATGTTACAGTCAGTGTCCTCAACCAAGGCCATCGTCAGAATTTGGTCCAGACACTGCGATGCTATCGACCAAAGTTAATTCGCTCAAGGAGATTCCTTTTCGTAAGCATCATTCATGTTCTTGTCTAACTTCGCTGTACCTGTTAGAAAAACGTACAGCATAATGATTATAAGATTTTAAACACATACAGATGCAAACAAAAGCAAAACAATATTAATAAAATTAGTAAAATCTAAAAATGTATTAATTTTGTTTCATTTCATACGCAAAATAAATACATAAATAAACTTTAATCACTATAAGAACTGTCTTCCAAATATAATATTTCGCCGTTATTACTAATTTTCCAGAAGTTGGATGTTATCGTTTTTTGAAACTTTTGAACCTTTCTATAGTTTTCATCTTTCTATAATTTTTTGACGCCCTTTGAACCTTTCTATAATTTTCACCAAATAATTTTCTATTTTCTGAAGTAAATCAGTGTTCTTGCTTACCTGATATGACAGATGAGCTCTGAATTCAATAATTTTCGAAATCAATGGAGAATATTCAAAAGGAAAGATATCACTTCCTAGATCTCGCAGAACAATGATCGGTCTAAAAATAATTATGTCTATTGGTTTCAAAAAGTGGTCAAAATTGATTGCTGCCGACACGCCTCTGTTTGTTTTTGGCTGATGTGATAAGGGTAGCAAGCGTCACCCTAAAAAAAAAAAAAAAAAGCATTGTGAAAGAAATAGCCTGTCGCTCTCCCTGACGGAAGTTTCTCACTTGCACACACCTCGGTAATTCAGTTAGTTTTTCGTTTGGTTGATGATCTACTTTGACATTTCTTGATCGTCTTCCGCGAGTCAAAATAAATTACCTTATTCGGCGATAATCAACTTCCTGCGTCGCAAATATATATTAAAATTAATATCGTTATATACAGAATTTGCTAAATTTCAAACGCTTTCACACAAAAATATTCTAGATCGAAATTCTCTAATGCTGGTGAAATTTTCTTAATTCTTATTTTGATATGTTTAATCAACAACAGAGGAAAAAATTTCTTTCATTGTGAATCTTTTGCTTTTAGATTTAAAAAGCTCATTTAGTATTACAGTTTATAAAGCATTCTTTTTCAAATATTGCCACTAGCAGCACAAATATTTGAGAGCGAAAAATCACAGAAAATTTTTACATATAAATAATTACATATAAAGAAATTCATGGGAATTATTAAATTTTAACTAAAAATAAGAATTGATCTTAGCAGGACATCGACTTAAATTGCTTCCCATTTCACCAAAGTTTTAGTTTTAGACCTCGTAGAATGTGAGAATGACAATTACTGCTATGCATTTTTTATGCAAATTTAAAAATAATTTAGTGTATTTGCTTTATATTTTGTATCAAAAGTGCCAATAAAAATTTTAATTTATTATCAGAAAATCTATAAATGAATTGAAAAATATCTTTATGAGATGGCACAACTATTTCTTCTTCCTTCTTTAGTTAAAGTGCTTTTTGATACCTTATTCTGCACATTACTGATAAATTACCTTCTGCATTAAGGTTATATTCTTAAAGATTAATTTAATTTATTAAAATAACTGATCATAATGTTAGCATAGAACTGAAACGCTGTAAGTTTTATAGTTTTATTTTCATCGCGTTTTTCATGTAAACTGGAAAATAATAATAAATTAAGTATAAGAAAAAGAAAATGATTTCTACGTATTTTACAACTGGTGATTTCAGTTAAAGGTTAAGGTTACTAAATTTTCAAGCCAGGTTAGAAATAAGCTCCCCTTGTTTAATTGCCATCAGAAAATTCATTTGACATATTAGCGTTTCCTGGTGTTTATTTTAACTTTTGAATATATTTGCATAAAAATTCTATAAAATAATTTTTATATTCTTTTTTTAAAGAAATATTTTACGATTAGTTACGCGTGAAAATATTTTTTAACCTTCAAAATGAAGTCCTTGCATTCGATGCAATTCTCTGTTTCCAAACATATTTGTTTTGGAATCAACGTTTTCGCAACCTGTATCACTAGGACTCGCTATTGACGACTGACAATACAGAAAAAGTATTTAAAATCGTTAGCTTTTTTTCTGATTTCATATTATTAACTTTTGTTATAAAATGAAAATTTTACTGTAGCAACCTTGCTTAAGATTAAAAAAAAAAGAGTAAAAGATATAACATTCTGTTATCTCTTTTCTTCCTCAGATCTTGAAATGATACAATAACTCAACAAAGTTCGATGTTGTTGCCAGATGAAAGTAAATAAATCTCATTAAGTACAAAAATGCCTACCAACGACAGATACAGCAGTGCTTCTAACGGAAGCCAGCCAACAGTTACACGGACTGTTACGAAGAGCGTTGTTCCTGTGGGCTCCACTGACCTTGTGGTAAGTTACTAGCTTTTACAGTATGCCATAGTGAATATCATATCAAGGTTAACATCCTTTGAATACCAGCATTTGTACTAAAATAAAACCCTTTTTTAGATTATTTACATCGTTCGTACTGAAAGTAGATTAATTAATTTGCTGTGGCCTTGTTTTTCGTTCTATGAATACTAAGGAGCAAAAAGTGCCACATGTAAAGAATCACTGAATTCATTTTAGACATTGCAGCTATGAATTCGTTCTGACCATGCTGTTTATTTCCGCATCCTTAGTTCCAGGAATTATCATTTTATCTCAGTAATTGCTTGTAAATTATGTAGCAGCTCTATGCATCGTTTTGGAAAAAAAATTGAAATGAAGTACATATTTTATCATTTGCATTACTTTTCCTGCAGATTTCAAATCTGGCAACATAGCTATGCAATGCTTTGCACTGGGTCCCCAGCTGTGCCTCTGTACTATTAGCATCATTTCCTTATGTTATTTCAGTGCGAACTATCATAAGTCTCTGTTCATTTTCGTAAGTTGTTCCTATTAGATTTCAGAGGTTTCAAACTGTAACCTTTGAACGCTTAAAGAGATTCTAACAAGATTTCACAGTTTTCAATTTGACTGTACAAATTGCATGGATAAAGGAGATAAATTATTTTAAAATAAGCAAGAGATTGGTACTAAGCTTCGCTGAGATTTACGAAGATTTCGAGCAATTAAAACGCTTTTCTATGCGCAAAGCAGAGGTGAGGCGGACCGTGAAAACATTTCATTTTTAGAACATCATATTTTCATTTGAGACAAAATTGACGATGCATAGCATTTCCTAAGTTTAATCGTTTTTGCATATTCACCTTTTATTTCTGCATCTCATTGAAAAACCATAAGTAATGAGAGACTGGGGATCCATTTTACCACGTTTTTAATATGAGGCGAAGGAAATGAAATTTATCATCTCCCTTTCGAACGCACGTTTTTTTATTGCAACCGTAGAGAACTGTCGCAGTCCCTCCTTGTTTGCTGTTGTGGTGTAAATGCTTAGCGCATCCTACTAGCAGTGGAAGATCTGTGCAGCTAGGGGCAGAGCTGACTCTCCATGCTTTCGCGGATTTTATATGTCTTATATATAAACTCTCTACAGTGGTGCTCGAACTAAAATGTGATGAGCCTTGTCAGCATTTTGATTTGCGCGAATGGATCTCCTGCCTCTCTTGAGTCTCCTTTAAATGTAGAAGAAAGTGGAAGTGCATGTCCAGTAAGTAACTGGAAGATTTGTGGTTTTAATCCTTTTTAGATTAAAAAGTAGTTGACTAGCATTTTGTTGTGTTTTCGTTATAGATACATCCTGATGGAAAGCACCTTAATATCGTTCCTTACAGCTTCTGTCGGGAAAAATCAAGTTTGGAGACAGAAACTTCTGTAAAATGTTACACTCAAAGGCTTCATAGTTTTTCAGAAGCTCACTAATTCATTTTTTGCGTTTTACTGCATTTTAATCCAAAGGGGCGTTAGCCCAGAAGGTTTATTAGTCTTGATACGGCATTTTGCGCTGAATCGCTAAAAGCGTTGTATCACGTTTCAAATTGTTGTCAGCTCGCATTATGAAAAAACAACGGTACCGAGACTCATTAAATTTTGAAAAACGTAGTCCTCCACCAGAATATGAGCACCTAGAGCCCGACATTGGAATTTCAAATTTCTTTTATTGTCTATTTCTTATTTTGTAAAACTTTAACGAGTTTTTGATTAACAAACTCAACGATTTCAAATCGAGCAGTGGAAAACTGTATGGAAAAAAAAATATTTCCAACGCCCGAGACTGTGTATCGGAAATTTTAAGACATGCTGTTTTTTAATATTTTTGCTCAAAGGGAGATTAGCGCAATGCTGTCGAAACATGTATGCGTGTAAATAAAAAAAACGCTCCTTTGGGCGTCATATAAAATCTGAAAGATTTCGGATTTTTTCCCCCATTTTTTTCACGCTACTGAGATTAAGATCTTACGATAGTGATGTCATAAATAATTCTTTATTTATATACCTATTTTAATCCTTCTCTTTTAATGAATGGCCTTGTTGAAATGTATTTTATCGTTGGATAGGGAAGATTCTTAAATCCACATACGACTTTGTATATACTGGGTTGCCCCATAAGTCCTGCCTTTTTCTAAGCGAAATTTTGCGCAAAAAATAAATTTTGGCAGTGCGTTTTATGTTATTCGATAGAAAATTATGTGCCCTACGAAACAAGGGGTGTGTTTAGTTTTTTTTATGCTGACATACTTTTTGTTTGCTATTTATAATACTCCATGACGATATTAGAAAGGACATCCGTGCATCATGCTTTTTCAATGTATCTTCGAATTCAGAATCATCTGTTGGAGACAGAAACTTCTGTAAAATGTTACATTCCAATACTTCATAGTTTTTCAGAAGCTCACTAATTAATTTTATAAACCCTTCCCTAAACTTGAGAATGAACGAAAGATGCCTCCTTAGTTTTTAGCTTCTTAAATTCCGGATAACTTTTATTAGGAAATCGAAAACTTTTTTATTTTATTTTTTTATTTTATTTTATTTTTATTTTTTTTTGTGTGTGTGTCCATTGCATTTCCAGAGTTATTGTAACAGCATGATCGCTGATTTGCAGTGGGAAAGAGATATTAAATTTTAACTGCGGTATGCTTAATTTCTATTCCCTTTATGAAATAAACTTAGTGTGCATTTCTTCAATATACTGTATTATTTTTGCTATTCTTTTCTTCCATAGTTTTGTAATTTTATGTTATTTGCCCAAAAGGCCTTTTTTCCCCTTTTCATTTTTACCTTTCCTTTCTCTCATTCTTCGTGTCATTTCTTTTTTCTTTTAATTTTACTAATATACATTTCTCCTCCATTACTGACATTTTTTTTTTACTTTAAGTTTTTATTTGGATTTTGTGCATTTTTACATACATCATATTTAGATCCTCATTCAAAATTCAGCCACCATTGATCCATAACATCACCGTGTTTTAATTTTATCATACTTGATCTTATAAGCGCGTATGTGTATATATATAATTAAAATGTATAAACTGATTTCAATTAATTTTATGACACACGTGCACAACACTGTAAAGAAACTTTAATCGCAACTAAAGACATATCTTTTAGAAAACTTTATATATATAAGGATTATTCGAATGAAAAGATCCTAAACCAGACAGTTGCAGTATTTAATGACCGCAGAAACCCATCATGCTATAGTATCTTGTGATTGCCTACTTTATTGTCACGTGAAGTGTCTTGCTAATCATATTCGAACGAAAGGATGCACTGCTGTCATGAAGTAGAACAAGTAAACACATAAAAGGAAAATGCGGTTTGTACCGTCAGAGAAGAGAAAAGTCCAAAACAATGGAGTATAAATTAGTAGAGTTAGAAAACAGAAAGAAATGGACAGCTGTAAACTGAATTGTAAGAAGAACTGTAAAAATTCACGAAATCCTTTATTTACTTCACGAAAACCTTTAGCTATTTGTGCAAAAGATTCACTATATTTATCATAATCTCCATAATTGACTCACTATAACCGTCCTTGGTACGACAGTACAATGAAAATTACTAATAACTAGATTGTATAAATTTGTAGGCTTATTTCAAACACAATCATCGAATAGCAATTCCTTTATAGACCTCACCTGTACCTTGCGTCTTCTTTTTGCTTGCCTCAACGAAGAAACGCTAACGCAACAAATATTTTGAGTCGGATAGCCACCTCAAGACTAGTTCTATGAACAATAATTATATATTGAAATATGCGTCACGATAATTGTAGCGAATATTTTGAATATCTTGACACCAGAAAGTGTTTTACAATTCAGCGCGTTTTCATTTGACTGAACCTTGTATTTTGTACTTTCTTGAATTTTATTTCAAATCATAATTATATTTCGCTCGCTATTATGTTCTTTACACTTCATTTATTATTCTAATTGCAATAACAGAAGTATCAGTAAACCAGACGCTTGCGAAAAATATTGGGACACACCATAGTTTGCGGTGAACTGTGTAATTTTTTCTTATTTTCATTCTTTGCCCAAAATATTCATTTCCTTAAACACTTTACTTCTATTCATTACGTCGTTACGCAGTTTCTGGCTTGTGGCCAGTATTTCCGAAAACAACGAATTTTCAAAAGAAAAGAATGGATATGTTGTTTTCTTTCTCATTAACATAATGCGGCATTTCATAGCGTATTCCTTGTCATGCGTAAAGGCGGAAACTTTAGTTCAATATTAGGCAGCACCACGCCACGCCTAAGCATTTAGTTAGGTGGTACTATCTGGCGCACGCTTTTAACATCGACACCTTGCCGGTTGTAACACTCAAAGGACAAACAGAACGGAACATCTGCCAAATAAGCGATTATCAGATTATAATTAACCTTAAATTATCCTCTTTAATTAATAGAAAAATAAAATCTGTACGCTTATTTACGATTCTGAATGTAGCTCCTAAAACGTTTAGCCGGTGCGTACGAAATTTGTTTAATTGCTGTTTATGCTTTGACGGAAATTATAGGCTTTTTGATATGCAATCATTATTAACATAGCTTTAATCTCTACCGATAAAGGTATTTTAAAACTTGCTAAACTTTTAACAATAGTTTCAATATTTTTGGGTCTGACGCTCGCGAGAAACAAGTTTTGTTCGATGAAATTGTAGAATCATTAGGTATTTAAATCAGGAATATTGAAAAATGAGCAATGCTTTCGCCGGGAATCGAACCACGGACCTCTCGGTTACGCGTCGAGCGTGTTGGCCATTACACCACGAAGGCATGCGAAGAAGGCGGAAGAAATACCTTATATACACCCCCTTTTAAAGGGCGACTTGGGTTTTGGTACCCAATCGCCAAATCTCGGTGGTGGAGAATCATCATCCACCACCTATTTTAGTTCGGGCGCCAGTGTAGAGTCATTAGGTTTTTTTCAAAAGCAGAAGAATTGAAAAACGAGCAATGCCCTCACCGGGAATCGAACCACGGACCTCTCAGTTACGCGTCGAGTGTGCTGACCACTACACTACGAAGGCATGCGAAGAAGGCACAAGAAATACCTTATAAAGTCACTTGACATAATACTCTTCAATGTATTATATATACTCTTCAATGTATAATGTAGATAACAATTTTTTTATCCATTTTGTGGTTGGAAGCTAGGGCACAGTTAATTTTTTCAGTTTTCTGGTTCTAAAATTTAATGAGTGTATACAGGTACATAACATAGAGAAATAAACGTCAGGAATGACAAAGAGAACCGGTTCATTTTTATACTCCTCGTGTTTTCATATGAATTTTCAAAATGGACATAAGTATTCTGCTTAGTTTCTATGGTCATGTAGTCATATGAAAGCTCCAAAGTACATTCATGTCCATAAATTAAGGATAATTCGGAGTCACGCGGAAATCGAATTCTAAGATAAATATATCACCTGTAAAATCACTACACACATCTTCAAGAATCATATGCAAATTTCAGGAGGTAACCAGATGACACCGATGGTACGTCACAATGACGCGAGTGTAAGAGAGTGATATATAAGGCAAATAAGTAAAATTGTTCGCAGGCGCTTTATAAGCATTTCAGTGCAATAACCGAATAGTTATGACACAAAGGACGCATTTGGATGATTTTTTACGTGGTAGAATTATCGGCCGTCTGGAATGTGGGCGTACCGAACTGGAAGTATCAGACGAACTTGGAATTGCCCTGAGTGTCATCTCCAGGCTTTGGCAACGATTCCAAGATGATGGTAGTAGACGTTACAGCGCAAGTCGCAACAAAGTTACAACGCTGAATGAGGACCGGTATTTGGCAGTAACTGCCAAAAGAAACAGGCGGAGCACAGCCTTAGACCTGTTTCGTCAGCTCTTTTCAGCCACTGGTACGACAATTTCAAGGCAGACCGTGTACAGACGCTTAGGGCAGATTGGTCTATATATGCTCGTAGACTTGTCAGATGCGTTCCACTTACTGCAACTCATTGTCGCCTGCGGTTAGCCTGGAGTAGAGAGCATGCATTGTGGACACCGCAACAATGGGCTTGTGTGATGTTTTTCGACGAGTCCAGGTTTAGCTTGCAGTCTGATTCTCGCCTGACTTTCATATGGAGAGCTCTAGGTACCCGTTACCACCAAGAAAGCATCATTGAACAACACCTTTACGGTGGTGCAGGAGTGCTTGTTTGGGGTGGAATTATTCTGGGTTTCAGAACTGACCTGCATATTTGAATTGGAACCATGACAAGCCAAATCTATCGGGACGTCATTCTGGAACAACATATAAGTTTGTTTCGAGGCCTCATGGGCGCACAATTTGTGTTTATGAATGACAACGCCCGTCCTCACCGTGCAAACATCGTAAGCGAATGCCTTCAATCGGAGGATATCACCTGTATGTACTGGCCAGCATTCTCATCGGACTTGAATCCAGGACAGCACGTGTGGGATATACTTGGCCGACGAGTTGCAGCCCGTTTAACAATCATACCAACCATGTAATATTGGTTTTTTTGTAAATATGTTTTTTTGTAATTTGCTCCAGGGAGAAAAAATCGCTAATTGTTTTAATAATATCAAACATATAGCATCTTTTTTTGCTCTTTACCTTTTGTTTAATAAATAAGTTTTACAAATAAATAAAATTTTTTTTGCTTCTTACTCTTCCTTTGCCTGATTTTGCATTATCCTTAATTTATGAACATGAGTGTATTTTATAGTTTATATACTAGTTTCTTAGTACGAATACAGTTTTTGTTTCCGATTACATGCTAGCATTATTTAATAATCTTCAAGGAAAGAAAATTTATGAAAATTATTTTATATATCAACATGTGAAATAAAATGTTTGTAACAGTTGAAAATTACTGCATTGTTATAGGAAAAGTTTGAATAAAGCGAAGGATAAAAGAATTGTTTCCTCTATTCATTAGATAGTTAATAAAATCATTTATATCGCTTCGTGATCTTTAAATACAAAGGAAATGTTTGTGTCTGCAACTATAACAACAATTACATTGCAGCTGAAATAGAAAGATAAAAGTTTTCTCTTATGAAGTTTTTATATGCATGAGATATTTTGTATCTTTTAAATCAATTGTTAAACGTATGAATATGCATTTATGACAGTTTTATAATGATATACCAATAAGAACTTATTTACTTCAAAGCATATTTTCTGATACATTGTTCCCATTCCAACATTACGCAATCTGAAATTTAAATATTCTCGTTAATTAAACGAACCAACCTACTTGCAACTTCTTTTCAACTCGAAACTACGAAGAAGTTTTGCCAGCTGTTATTCATACCCATTTAGTAGGCGTAGACTGTGTGGGGAGAAGACAGCTCTGTGTCGCCAATCCAAGTCCGTTTTGTGGACGAAGCAGCTTATGTTTATACCCCACACACTTCCCAAACATTGGATTTCGCCTCATTCAGTTTCTGAAAGGAAGCATTTATTTAAAATATCTCGTTAGAACCCAAACTATGAACATAAGAGATGAGAGATCTATGAACATAAGAGATGATAGGGCGGTTTGTGGGTCGTATCTGACTCGCCACTCCATTATGGTGCGTTTATTACTCTTAATTTGTTGGTTGAATTGCTTGAAGGAGCAACTTTCATTAGTAAACTTGAATATGTCTACGAAGTGTCTTATACAACTGGTTAGACTCGCCTCCATGCATGGATGGTATTCCGGTTGTCTGTCTGCCACGATTGATGTCGAGGGTGCCGGTTAAATCCTTATAGAGGATTGGTTGTTTCTATTATTCCTACTTGCTTTGTAAGTGCAATATTGGTCTAATCCTGTGATGCACCCTGGAGCAAAAATGAACAATGCTTTGAGGTTCATCTTCCAGTGAATGCATAATTGTCGTTGCCCGGACAATTGAAAAAAAAATATAGTCAGTCTTCTAAATTTTTAGGGGGGTGAGAAAGACTGATGAAAAGAGAAAGCTTTAAACTGAATTCCTATCTACCTTCGGCTTGTTAAGCAGAAAGGTTTAGAGAGAGTGTGAATTTTATACTTTTCTGATTAGCAAGGATTATCAGATGTCGCTTTGCCACTGTCAACTTCTTCAGAGTTTTAAGCAAAGAAGACTATTTACCTCTGAGAAACCTATGTTTACTCCGTGCTGCTGCAAGGATTTGCTTTTCACAATTTTATCGATTCACTTAGTCACAACTTTACGAACAAAAATCTGAAATCATGTTTTAATGTTAAATTGTGCTGTTAAAATTATAAATAAGAGTGTAGTAACTGACATCTGAATAATCTAATATTCACCAGTCGATAATGCTTGTATTTATAGCAATAAATTCCTAGAGATTTTTTACACAGGCTGTCGTCAGTCAAAATTAAGAGGGAGCTTAAGCAGATAATCGTAATGTACACTATAGAGTCTGACTTGGGGAGAGACAAATGGGCAAAAGCTTTGAGCCCTCCCTTTCACGGGGTTTGCAGGCATATTTAAAAGTTAATTACTACCCAAACTCAGTCAATTTCTACTCAAACTATTAAATCAAGCTCATTATATAGCAACATATATGTTCTGGAGGAAACATTTTCAATCATTTTTATCTTTTTAATTTAAAAATTTTTCAGAATGTTCTCGGTTTCAAATTTTAATAGAAATACTAAGCTAGGTTAAGACAGTGATTCTCAACCTTTTTTTTTTTTTTTTGCGGTACACTTTTAACGATTACAAAATTTGGCGGCACACTAACAAAAAGATAAGTTTAAAAGTTGTATATTTACCTATAATACACTGTGTAAAATAGTTTATGATAATAATTTTGAATGTAAAAAAATATGTATTACAAAAAGAGCACTACGTTTATTAAGGGATTAATTACAAGTAAGAATACTTTTAATGAGAAATTTGAGCTTGATGATTTTTGATAATTTCATTTATATTTGGTTGCAAAAATGATAATACTACTCTCATATCATCTTCTTGCTGGTTAATACTGAAAATCTGAATTCACACAAATAAGATATAGAAAATTGTTATAATATTTTTAAAGCATTTTTGGCCATCATGGGATAATCGCATCTAATGTTAATCCAAAATGAATTAACTTATTCTTCCGAATATTTTAAAACTAAATTTCGATTATTAGAAAGCGAAATTAAACGAAGCAACCTACTTGCAACTTCTTTTCAACTCGAAACTACGAAGAAGTTTTGCCAGCTGTTATGTGGTAGTTAGATGCCGTTTAGTGGTAGTTAGAAATTAGTTCTTCTTCTTCATTCAAACTTAATTCAAATACAGAAGCAGTCGTTATCACAAATGGATTACGAATCCAATCAATTTTTTTTATTTCTAAATTTGAGAAACAATGAATAATCCTCTCCTCTAATGTTGTCAAATGGTCAACAACAATTTTATGGATAACAACATTAATTTTATTAAAATCTTTTGAGACTGACTCAAACTTTTTCAAATTGCCTTCCTGAGCTTTATTCTTCGATAAAGTTATTTGTTTTTGGAATCTCATCAGTTTATCTGTTGAGTTTAATACATTTTCTTTCGACCCTTGCATACTTGAATTTCTCAGTTTAAATTATATACTCAACATGCGCGAAAATGCTCTGAAATTCGCTCTCCTCCAGAGCACCAAAATCAGTTTGGATAAAACAATTGGCGCTCTTATTAATGTCGCAAAAACCGAATTTTGCCAATTCTCATGTGTACCGTATACTAGAATAAAACCCATTATAATTTTTACCATCTACATTTCTGAAATTTGGCAGCATATAAAAGTGCCGCGGCACCGTGGTTGAGAATCACTGGGTTAAGATAATAAAAAATCAGTGAGTATTTTACTTAAAGTAATCTAATATAAGATAAAAACAAACATTTGAAAAGAGGCTAGTAAAGTTTACTTAATTAGAAATTTTACAACTGTACATTTCCATTAGAGTATTTAACCTACTGAAGTATTTTTTGCTGGAATTAATGATTATTTAATTATTGAGAAATAAAGCATAAAAAGAACTGAAATTTCTCATTAAAATACTAGCTTATTAAATTATGATTTGTAATGAACAAAATGGCATTTGTGGCCAAATTAATTTTTAAGATGGACAAGACATAAGATACCGCGAAGTAATCCATCAGATGAAATTATTTCTTCTACATTTCAGAGAAATGTTTTAACTTTCGTTTTTTATTTATATACTTAATTGTTGAATCGGCAAATAATTCCATTACAGTTATTTGGCCATATTAACTTATATACATATTAACTTATATTTTTATATAAGTTAATATGGCCAAATAACTGTATTTTTAATTAAAATATGGTATATATATATATTTTAATTACCATATTTTATATATATATATACCATATTTTAATTAAAATTTGCAGTAAAATCAAAACGAATTTCTCTGGTTATTTTTCTTCCTCCCCTTTTTTTGTAGTTTCTTTTAAAAAGGGGGAGAAGAGATCCTGGCTTAAAACATGCAAATTTATATTTTATACAGTTATCAGGACTTAGTGTTCTGTGCATCATTTTATTAAACATTGTAAATCCTGTAAAGAGTTCTTATCCTTACGTTCTAAGTCCTGAACTGGAACAGGGAGCGGAAGGTACGCTATGTTCTGATGTAACTGCTGGGCTGGAGAATAACTGCACGTAAAGGGATTTGAAATCCTCTTTTATTAATTCACTATTAATAACAAACCTCCCAATTCGGGAGAGATACAGAAAGTAAAAGACCACACTTTGGTCGAACTTAACAATCAAATAAATTTAAATACTAAACCTAAAATAGAAATTAAATCAACTTTGCTTCGCAGAGCAATTCGCGAAAGTTGGCCTCTACCGAAAAGGGTGCGTAGCAAGGTATACTAAATACTACCGCACTTTAATTTATTTTACAATGCAATCACGTAGTAAGCACTATGGCTTATAAATTTAAACTGCTAGCTGGTCAGGCGAACGTTGAGCAGCGTGACCGTGATCTGAGGCAAAGCTCTCACACACCGAGAGGTTTCTACCTCTGGCTTAAATAGTGCTTGGCTGAACTTCAAAAATTAGCATAAGCTAAAAACGCGCGCTTCTTCTGACAGGAAGTTGAAGCAGAGAGGAGATAGAAAAGATTTAAATTAAAATAAACTTGGTTAGTTTAACTAAAACCTTACATACTTCCCGCCAGAATTGCGATAGTTAAACTACTTTGGTCCAAACGGACCATGTTGAAAACTAGCAATTCTAAATAGTCGAAAATTTCACTGTTCTAAACTTAGGCCAACTCTTACAAGGCAATATATGTTTGTGTAAAATACAGACGAAATTTTCTGGAACAACAATCTTCAACATTTTTTTTTTCAAGTCTTATTCTTCAAACAGTCTTACTCCTTCCAGCAAAATCTGGAAGGAAAACAACTTTAGTATGACATAATAACAGAATAATTCTAAGTGGTACAAATCCTTTTTTTTTTTTTCTGTGTAATTTTGCACACACACATTATCATTCAAGCACAATTAAATTCTTCCCCCGTATGCTCTCTCACCGGTGTTGGATGTAAAGCAAACCGCCATTGCGGGTTTTTATGTGTTCGGGGGTGTTCAACTCTTCCACCTACAATCGACTAACATTAGTTAGAACTTGACATACGAGACCTGAAAAAAACGCCCTATAACCAGCTAATCCTAAGGTTCTCACTAGCTTTATGTCTAACACTTTAAGTGTATTTGGTGGAGAGCCTAATTAACACTTGCATTCTAAAATAGTGAATCTTTAACTTTTCATGCATACAAATTCGCAGTTTGCACACAACATTCACATTAATATTGCACTTAACGTGCATTGCTAGCATAATATTATTTGTTACATTTCATAACACATTAACAATTTCACAGCAATCCTGAAATGCAAATAGAAGTTAAATTTCTAAGCTTACAGAAATATAGGTTAAATTTCTAAGCTTACAGCAAGTGCTTCCTATTCCTTTCTCAAGGTACTTTCTTGAAATATCAAATTACATTGAATTAATAGTCTACAGACTAAATCGTGTTTTTCAATTTTCCGAATTTTCATTCTAGACATTTTACAAGTCTTTAGACAAAGCGTCGTACAAAATCATTTAGTTAACATATTCTTTTCAGCAATTCATTGCTTTTACAGAATTAATCTATTTACAAAATTAAGTAATTTTAAATCTTTAAGAATTACAATTTCTTTTAACAAAACATTTTACTTTCCATATGAGAACTTATCGCTCACTTGGCGTAAAAGTCAACCTCGCTTGAGGTAAAATCAGTCCTGCAACTTGCAGTATACTCAAAAATTAACTAAACTTTTGAATACGAAATTGTACTTATCTTATTATGATCGTCCATCCTTTTCTTGGCCCAATCTTTAAAACTTGAGTAAGTTGTGGCCTGGTTCAGTTTCCTCGTTTTTCGTTGTTCTTTCGGAGCCTGCTCGTCTCTTTTTCTTTTGAAATTCCGTCGTTGTATCCTCGGCAATTTCCTTTGTAGAGGAGGTTGCTCCGCTGGACGTTTGGTGGACTGGGCCCTTCTCTCCTGGGCCCTTGCTCGTTGCTTGTCCTGGTTCCTGCTGTATTCGGGAAGTTGATTCTCAGGCTGCAATCGACGTTTCTTGCTTCTCAGGCACCTGTCCGATGATTCCACAGTTCTTTTGGATACATTGGGCTTCCCTTGCCCATTCTGCTTTCTTCTCTTGGTGCGCTCGTAATTCCGTTCGTAGATTTGTTCACCTGCATCGTGAGACTTTCTTTTGAAACCACCTTTTTGGTTCTTATTTCTTTGTTGGGGGGGAGCTTTCTTCTTCTGACATTTCGATGCCGTTGTAGCTGGTTCCTGCTGTTTTTGCTGACGTATATCTTCCTGGCTAGTCGATTGCCTCGGATCCTGAAACGAATCTTTAAATACAGCCATTTTGCTGCGATTATAGAACGGTTTTATTTGGTCCACATTCGCTTTGAGCGTTTGACCATCATTTCTTTTTAATATAACCACTGCCCCCGTAATTTGTTCAATTGTGAACGGGCCTTCAAAACGCGGAAAAAATTTCCCCACCTTTTCCTCTGGGGCATTTGACAAGTTGTGTTTAATCTTCAACACTTCATCTCCCACATTGTACTTGACCTCTCTTCTTTTTAGGTCATAGTACAATTTCTGTTTTCTTTGGGCCATTTCTATATTTTCCGTCGCTTCCCGTATTAACTTTTGTATATCACTCATTTTAAATTCTTCTGCCCTTTCCTGTACAAAGAACAGTTTATCTAGGGGGGTCAAGATCTTTCTTCCTAAGAAGAGTTCAGCGGGTGTTTTTTGTGTAGTATCGTGTTTGGCGGTCCTAAGGGCAAATGCAAATTCATTTATATGGCTATCCCAGGTAGAGTGATAGTTTTTCACATAACTACGAATTATTTTCACTACATTTCTATTCACCCGTTCCGCTATGTTTGACTGCGGACGATACGGGACCATCTTTAGATGACGTATGCCCAGTTTTGCACACATTTCCTCAAACATTTTACTAACAAACTGAGGACCATTGTCTGAAATAACTTTTAGGGGCGCCCCGTATTTTAAAATATACTTATTTAGAATTGAATCTACTACAATTTTTGCAGACGCGCGTTTTAACGGAATTAACTCTAACCATTTGCTAAAATGATCCACTATAACTAAAAGATATCGGCTTTTATTAACTTTACTTCGAGGGTAAGGTCCAAGTAAATCGATGCCTATTATTTGATTTGGGAATTCTGATTTAATACTATTTAGGAACCCGGCCGGGCGGAAATTAACATAATTATTTAATTGACATGTTGGGCACGACTGGACATACGCCCTAGTAAACTTTTGCAGTTCTGGAAAGAAAACTGCCTCGCGAACTCTCTGAACAGTTTTTCTTATACCTAAATGAGCCGAAATGGCACAATCATGCAACTCTTCTAATACATTCAACCTCATGCTAGCTGGGATAACCGGTCTATATTCATGATTCTCATTAGTAGCTTTCGTATAGAATAACAGTCCGTCAATTAATTCGTAATTTTCGGCCCTATTTCTTATCGGCACAATATCCGGATGATTGAAATTCTCAGGGTCGGCCAAATAATTGTATATATTTTTGAACTCCGGATCTTTTTTGAGTTCGGCTATTACTGTTTCACGAGAATCTAATACTTTGGATGTTAACATGGCTATCTTAATTACACTTCCATTTTCATCTAAGTTAATTCTGCTTAAAGCATCTGCCACAACATTTTCTTTTCCCGGCGTATGTTTAATTATTAGGTTATATTCCTGTAATTTGAGAGCCCACCTTATTAATCTGGGTGATAAATTTTTTCCAGAATAGAGTCTAGTGACCGCCGCGTGGTCGGTATATACAGTTACTGGAGAACTTCCAAAGAACACACGAAATTTCTGTACTGATGCTAACACTGCGAGAGTTTCTCTCTCTGTTGCGGAATAGTTTCTTTGGGTTTCATTTAATGTTCGGCTGAAAAAAGCCACGGGCTGACCATTTTGGGAAAGCACTGCACCAATCGCGAAATCTGAAGCGTCCGCTGAAATCTCTAATCCCTTATCCCCTTCTGGAAATTTTAAGACGGGAGCTTGAGTCAATGCGTCTTTCAATTTTTGAAACGCCAAGTTGGCTTCTGCTGACCACGAAAACCTAGCTTTTTTTCTTTTCAACTTTAGCAGTGGCTCAGCTATTTTTGCAAAGTCTTTAATGAAAGCCCGGTAATATGAACACATCCCGAGAAACGACGATAATTTCTTCGCTGTTTTAGGAACAGGATAATTTCTAATGGCTACTATTTTTGACTGATCCGTTTCGATTCCCTTTTGGGAAATTTTAAATCCTAAATAACGTAACTCTTTTGCGGCAAATTTACATTTAGACGCATTTATCTTTAAACCAGCTTCGTTTAACAATGAAAATACTTTTCTTAAATCTTGTAAGTGTTGTTCTAGAGTACTACTCGTAATTATAATATCGTCTAAATATATGAAAGTGCTTTTACCAAGGACTGGTCTTAAGACGATGTCCATACATCTTTGGAACGTTGCCGGCGCGCCGGATAATCCGAACGGCATTCTAAGAAATGCGTACGTACCAGATTTCGTTATGAACGCGGTTTTGTGTACGTCCTCGGGTTTTACCCCAATCTGAAAATAGCCACTCGTGAGATCTAATGTAGTCATGTATTTTGTAGATGAAATATTTCGAATAATTTCTTCAATTATCGGCAATGGATATACAGGATATTTTGTAACTGAATTTAACTTGCGATAATCTATAGCAAAACGCCACCGCTTCGGGTGCGTAATCGGGTAATCATTATTTTTCTTACACAGGACCACGGGGCTAGCGTAACTGCTAGAAACTGGCGTGATAATTTTATTCTTTAACATCTCTTTAATATGATGTTAAATTATTTGTTCCTTGACCTTATCATATCTATATGGCTTTTGCCTAACTGGCTGAGCGTCCCC
>KK117757.1:88872-102052 GCA_000611955.2 Stegodyphus mimosarum | reverse complement strand
TATTTTTAGTCCAAAGGGGCAATTCGCCCAGAAAGACTATTAATTTCGTTTTGGCATTTCGCGTTGATTCACTAAAAGCGTTGTTTCACTTTTCAGTTGTTGCGACCAAATATTATCGCCCTGTATTATATTTAAAGAAATTAAATAATGAAGAATCTGCATAAATATACGTATGTTTCTCACATTGTAATAAAACAACAGCACCTACACCCATGAAATTTTCAATATTGAACGTTTGCACCTTAATATGGGCCCAAATTTGGAATTTGTTTTATTATCGGTTTCATATTTTGTAAAACGTTAACGAATTTTTGATTAACAAACTCAAAAATTTCAAAGCGAGTAATGCCAACGTTGTACAGAAAAAAAAAATTATCTCTAGCGCGCGAGACTGTGTATCGGAAATTCTAAAGATATGCTCATTTTAAAATTGTTTTGCGATATTGCTCTTTAACTCAATGTAAAACAAAAATGTTAAAAAACGCCCCTGTGGACGCAATTCAAAATTTGAAACCTTTCAGATATTTTTTGTAGGTGTGTGTGTGTGTATTTGATAATTTTTAGCATTAATACAACACAAAAGTTAAGTCAGCTTTTAGGCATTCCTCTTCCCTTCAAGTAAACGACAGCACTATTAATTCCCTGGCCCCGCCGACCAAGGCACAGAGGTTCACCCTGCCCTCGCACCTCAAAGAGAAAGAGAGAGAGACGCATCACCTTGGGACGACATTAATCGTCACGATTTGCTACCTGCCAGTTACACAGGTTGCCCGTCGTCTAACGTCATTACCCAGGAAACCCGGGGCGCCACCCCCAAGCAGTACCCGAGATATCACCCCGGGCTACTAGAGCGTTGAGGTCCACCGCGCTGACCAATAAATGAAGGATCAAGGAAGTGCAGTTTACGGAGTTCATAGGCAATTACGCCTTTACCTCCACATCATCACAGGAATTTAGATCATCAAAAGAGGATATTGTCTAATAGGGTAAAAATTTTGAAAAGCCGAATGAGACAAAAAGGGATAAAAACACAGAAGGTCTTAATTTTGTGCCGAATAAGGGCCAGAATAATTTAGATAGGGCAGTTATTATAAAATTTTGACCAGATAAATAAAAGGTGAAGTGTCTTGGAACCTTGATAATCGCGCTTTGCATATGTCAGGAGAGAAGATACACCTGTAATTGCACCAATCCTGAAGCCGGGTAAACCTGCAACTGATCCTGCATCTTATAGGCCCATCAGCCTTCTTTCTACCATCAGTAAGGTCGCAGAGCACTTCATCCAGCAGAGGATCCTGAAATATATTGATGACAATAACATCTTTATCAACGAGCAGCACGGCTTCAGGAAGAAGCACTCCACTTATAGAGTTACTTACTCCAACTATATAGAGTCACTGAGCATATATCCCATGGACTGATGAATAGATCTATCACAGGAGCCATCTTTTTGGATGTCGCAAAGGCCTTTGACAGAGTTTGGCTGGAGGGCCTCATGCACAAAATCATAAATCTGGGCTTCCCAGATTATATCACACACATCACACACTCTTACCTCACAGGTCGACACTTTGTCGTTCGTATTAAAAACACAATATCCACCCCCCGCCAGATTATGGCCGGGGTACCACAGGGGTCCCTCCTTGGCCCCCTATTTTTCAACCTTTATACGAACGATATACCACACTCACCAGACACTACACCAGCCATGTATGCAGACGACACGGCAAACCTCACCCAAAATGCAGCTCACGGCCTAGTTATACAAGCACTACAAAACCACATACATACACTTGAGTCCTGGCTTCTGGCCTGGAAAATCCGCATCAATGTGGAAAAATCTGACGCAGTTCTCTTTACGAGACTGAAGAAGAACATTGATTCCAATCTTCAAGTTATCATGTACAATACTCCCATCCCATGGACCAAGCAGGCCCGTTACCTAGATCAGTGATCTAGATAGACAGTGATAGACTCCGATAGACAGTGATCTAGGGTGTTACCCTAGATCACTGTCTCACATGGTCCCCACACATCACACAGCTTATTACCAAGTTCCGGGTGCGTAAACGTATACTTGCCCCTTTAATTGCCCGGAACAGAGTTCTCTCAGTTGACAACAAGTTACTCATTTATAAAGCCATGTTGCGTTCCATCCTTACCTATGCCTGCCCTGTCTGGGGATTCGCATGTAAGACCTCTCTGAACAAACTGCAAGTACTACAAAACGTTATTCTAAGACAAGCGGTGAATTGTCCATGGTTTGTTCGCAACTCGGCAATTCACCGTGAATATGACATACCTGAACTTGCCAAGTACATGGCCATACTAGCTAAGAAATTTCTTGACAAAATACCCAAGCTACAAAATCCAACAGTACCTGTACTGACTTATGACTTTACCTCCTATGAGAATAGAAAGAGGCCACGTGCTGTTTTAAAACATCTATAAGAAAAATATGCATTGAAAAAAAAAGTATGCATTAATTTATGCCTCATTGATATATCTTGTCACGTATGTAACTTATTGAATGAATAATATTTCAAATTTTCACCTATGTATTCATGTTATAATCTTGTATCTATGTATTATGTATTTATATGTCCTCTGATCTTTATATTGTATATCATATGTTATATCTTCTCCGCACCTGCACTATCAATATGCATTACCAAATTTTTTGCTTATTAAGTAGTCCCTTTTGCTGCTTCTCAATCTTAGTAAATTTTCATATATAGTAACCTTAATTCTACTACCCACTTTAGTCACACATAGTCTATAGCTCTTAATATTCAACTCACTTAATTGTAATTGTTATATCATCTGGCAACTGGCATTTTCTGACAATAGTATACTCACATCTTACTGTGCTCTGCACTTGCCCTCTTCTTTCTTGGGGTGGCAGCCACGGTGGTAGCTGACTGATGTCGTCTGGACTTTGGCCCATTATAGATTATGACTCGCAATTGCCATCATTATGCTTATCAACTGGCCTTTGGCCAAGATTATGCCTCGACGAGTAAAATTAAGAAATAACACATAATCGAAAATCGGCTACTATTATACTAGGGTACCTGCTGCGGACGTCCAAGTTTGCCTGAGCCGGAGAGAAGATTACGTAGGGGAGAGGTTAAAGACGTTTTCCGATACGCGTTCTTCAGAGGAGGGAAGGAGGGGATGGACCTGGTTACAGGTCGAAAAAGTAGTTCTGCCAGTGATCAGCTAGGACGGAGAAGTTTCGTTTTTGACAGCTATTCAATGCGGTATTTAAAAGGCCGAAAATGATGTTGTTAAACGCCTGAAAGAGTTCCTTCTTAAAGGAAGATAAGAGATAAGATCAATTGCTTTATCAAGTTAAGTTATGCTTTTAAGCGTTGATAAGAGTTAAAATAACATAAGAGAGATATTTTTAAAATTTAAATCAGCCTTTTTCGACTGTATTGTTTCTTGTTAAATAAATGTGAATGCGGGTTCCTCAGGTTAATGCTGTGTGCATTAAATAACTCTAAAGGCGGGGAGGGTTAAGGAACGAGAGGTAGTTATTCACATGGTCGTCTGTTTGCTCATACCTAGCCCGTTTAAATGGGAGTGCAGAATATTCGGGATTAAGAACCGCTCGGAGTCTTTTCCGGGATGAGGCGACTGCAGCATCATATACGGGTAGCATATGTAGCACAGGATTAGCAACATGTTGAATATTTTTGAAAAATTTTTCCGAAAGTCGCTCTATAAAGCGATTAATGGGCATAATTTTGAGGTCATTATGAATCTCTTCGTTCCTTACAAAACATGGAGCTTTAAGTAATTGCCGAAGCAATTTTGATTGGAAAATTTGAACATGTTTTCTGTTAGTCAGTGCAGATGGCCCCAGATGGAACACGCATAAGTTAGAACAGGCCTTATCTTAGACTTGTAGAGCAGGATTTTGTTATCAGTTGACAGCTCGCTATTTCTAGCAAAGAAGAAGCGTAAGTTGGATTTGACACTTGGCGCATTCGCTATGATTTTGCGAATGTGGGGCTGCCAAGTTAATTTTGAATCTATTGAAACACCTAGATATTTATAAGAAGACACCCAGGGAATGGGTTACCCGAAGAGGATTAAATTAGGTAAACTTGGGATATTTCTTGGGATGAACATAGTGGCAGCACATTTAGCGACATTAGTTTTGATTTTATACAGACCGAGCCAGAGTTCTAAGGCCGAACGGTAACTCGGGAAATATGAGATTACATGGAGGGTTTTGGCGTGTTGTGAAATGATGGCTGTATCGTCTGCATATAATGCAAGATCGAAATTTGGGGCCTTAGGAATATCATTTATATATAGGTTAAAGATTGAAGGTAATAGAAGACTATCTTGGGCTACGCCGGCATAGGTTGGGCGGGGAGAGGAGAATTCGTGGTTAACTCGCACGCGGAAACTGCGTCCGGTCAAGTACGAGTTAATAATTTTAATGAGATGAGCCGAAAAACCAAGCCGCGTGAACTTGTATATAATTCCGTCATGCCAAGTCCTGTCAAAGACTTTGGCAACGTCTAAGTAGACGTTACCAGTTTTCTCTCGCTTACGAAAGCCTTCGTGAATGAATTCCACTACACGTAGTAGTACTGTGGAGTGTTTAGGTCGGAAGCCGAATTGTTCCGGGATTAATAAATTTTGATTCCGACAGAATTCATTCAGGCGATTAAGTAAGACAATCTCATAGATCTTTGACAGAGAAGATAACATACTTATGGTTCTGTAATTGACGGGTAAGTTTAAATTTTGTCCCGGTTTTGGAATGGGGACGAGTGCTGCAATTTTCCAACATTCGGGGAAATAGCTTTTCCTGAGCATTAGATTGATAAGTACCGTGATCCAAAAAATAAATACACTCACGTTTGTGAAAATTGCAACACCATGAAGGACTTACGCGAGTGAGCTGAAATTTTCAGGAAATGCAAAGTAGCGCATGATATGCAAATGATTAGAATTGCAAATCCGTAGCGCATGCGTATGCTGAGCAGCGCCCTCTGAACGGCTGATGGATCCGAATAAATAGACGGCTGTAGCGAGGCGTGTATGGTTATCGGTGGTTATCTGCTAGTGGTAAACGTTAACTCAATCTGTACTTATGCCTCGTCGACGAAAGAGAGCGAGATTTGAACAACTTACAGAGTTTGAACGAGGGAGAATCATCGGCCTTCGTGAAGCTGGATTGTCGTATCGTGCAGTAGCCTCTCGTGTGCAGCGTAACAGCAGCACAGTGATGCGCGTTTGGAAGCAGTGGACGGACGAGTGTCGGACAACTCGGAAATCCGGGAGTGGACCCCGAAATGTGACGTCAGCTCGCGATGATAGACACCTGGTCCGCATGGCGCGGACGGACCGTACAGCTTCCTCTAGACAATTGGCAGCACTGTGGTCAATAGCTACAGGTGTTTCATTGTGTGCTTCATCAATTCGTAGACGTCTGCTGCAGTGTGGACTGCGCGCACGGACTCCTTTATACAGGATCCCCCTAACGCACGACCATCGCCGCCTGCGGCTACAATGGGCCAATCAGCATAGAGACTGGCGTGCTGATTGGCAGCATGTCGTGTTTTCTGACGAATCCCGCTTTAATTTGTGGTACCATGATGGCCGCATTCGTGTCAGACGCTATGCCGGTGAACGCCACCTTCCGGAGTGCATTATCGAACGCCACAGTGGACGAACACCCGGAGTTATGGTCTGGGGCGCCATAGCATATCATAGACGATCTCAATTGCTACGAATTGTGGGCAATCTGAACAGCAACCGGTATATCCGTGAAGTTCTACAGCCCGAAGCTGTTCCCTTCCTTCAAAGCTTGCCAGGCGCTGTATTTCAACAGGACAATGCCCGCCCTCATACTGCTCGGATTGTTAAATCCTTCTTTGCAGCGCAGCAGGTACAGCTTCTTCCTTGGCCTGCGTGTTCACCGGATATGTCGCCAATTGAACATGTGTGGGATGTCATTGGTCGGCGTCTTGCTCGTGATCCTCGTCCTGTTGCGTCTGCAGACGAACTTTGGGTACGCGTACAAACGATATGGAATGCTCTTCCTCAGTCAGACATTCAAACTTTGTTTGACTCCATGCCACGTCGTGTAGCAGCACTTATTGCGGCGCGTGGTGGCCACACAAAATACTGATTCTGATCTCTTGTTCTTGTTAGTTTGCTTTGAACATTTAATCATTTATTTGTACCACTACCACTCAACTGTGTATTAAATTGCATTCAATTATGACGATTCCTTCTTGGTGTTGCAATTTTCACAAACGTCAGTGTATTATGGGAAAGTTTTTTATCATGCGATTCCAAATAGAACCTATGCCAGGTACCTTGTTAGGTTTAAATTTATCAATGAAAACCATAGCTTCAGTAGGATCCGTAGGTCGGAGTTCAGTTGTGAAGGGTTCTGTTAAAAAATCTTAACCCGTGCTTGTATGCGCCGCTGTGTAACCGGACGGTTACAGTATGAGTCGTGATTTGGTGTGAAGTCGTGATTTGGTGTGAGTTGCAAGGCGGTTAGCATAGACTTCTGACTTTGTTTCTGAGTCTGTGTAGGCCATCTGTGCGCCATCGGCCGTTTGAAGGGGCGGAATGTGTGTTTTATGTTTGCGTAATCGGGCGGCTGCGCGTCAAATCGATTTGTCTTCAGTCGTTAGAGACTCAATGTATGTTTTCTCCTCCGCTTGTTTTAATAAGCGGGTTTCAGTCCTTATCTCGTTCTGTATCTTGAGAAACTGGGCACTGATATTGGGATCTTGTGACCTTGGCCAAATTCTTCACAAGTAGTTCCGCTGCTTAATTTTGAATTTAGTCTCTGGTGGAGCCTAGCACCTGGATGCTTAAGTGGTTTCGAAGCCGCAGCTCTGCCTTCTTTTAATAAAGACTCCAAAATTTTAATATTCCTGTCAAAGTCCGGATTGCTGGAAATTTTGATGGGAGGGACTGCTGGTTTTTCCAAAATAAATATATCCTCTAATTTTGAGTATCGATTTTGAATATCTAGGGTAATCAACACAGGGTAGTGATCAGAATCCAAGTCCTGAATCACTTTAATTTCATGCCGAAAGAATATATTATAAAAGGCAGCCAGATCAAGAACTGCTGGGGACCCTCTTGCAGGGTAGTAAGTAGGGAGGGTAGGAGCTATGATCTGTACATGGTTACTCTGGCACCATGAATTTAGACTAATACCATACCTGTTCCTATTCGGACAAAACCATGCGGTATGGGGTGAATTTAGATCACCATGAATTATTAGCTGATTTGAAACATTTAAAAATTTATCGAAATCACTGACAGGAAAAGAAGGTCTTCCACGTGCTGTTGATTGTGGAGGTAAATATGCTGAAGCTATTGTCAGCGGGGAAGAATTTTGAAGGAAAATTTTGATTATAGTCGCTTCGAAAATATTTAAATCAGGGGACGGTATCAAGTGATGCTTTAAAGAACGCTTCACATAGATACAAGTGCCACCACTGGGATTTCTGCTCTGTGACACTCTGTCAGTACAATAAATGTCATAATTCCCAATTTTGGGAGTATTCCTTAGGGTAAGGTGAGTCTCTTGGACTAAGAACACGTCAGTATCATACTCTACGACAAAATCACGAACTTCATGAATTTTCGATGTTAATCCATTGGCGTTCCGTGTGCCAATGGTTAGTTCTCTGATGGTATTTGAACTATTTCTACTTACACAGTTGAAGTTTAGGCCGTTAAATAGAGGTTCATCACTGAAAAACAGAAGACATGGGTCTAAAAATATGCCGAATTGATTTGAAAGCTCAATATAGCCTTCATATTAATAAAATGCCCTCATTAAAGCATCCGCTTGCCTGAGTTTAGGCATTGCTTTTTTGAAGGCTAAGAAGCAGAACATGCTTATCTGCCGCAGGGGCGCGGGAGATTTCGATCAAGCATTTTAGTGTAGATGAGAAGACATCTTCTGAATCATTGCTACACTCTGCTGTGGCTGATACTGCTGGGGCTGCAGGGGCTTCTGCAACCAGCAGTCTTGGATTCGTGGATTTGAATTCGTGCTCTGTAGTGTTCTTCACCATCTGTGCATAAGATGGTGAGCTGACGTTGCTTGAGGGAGCAGGCATGGGATGTCTTGTCTCAGCGGTTGTTGTGGGCCTAGAAGAACCCTGCGGGGGGGCTGTCTGTGCAGCTGCCCTATTTTTAAGCGTGATGTTTTTACCAAGAGCCCGTTTATTACCTGGGTATCGAGGACAAGAACGATAAGAAGCTAGATGATTTTCACCGCAGTTGCAGCAAGTAGCTGGTACGTCTAAACCTTTGGTACACGCACGTGCCCAATGGGGTCCAGAGCATCTGACGCAACGGATTGGTAAGGTGCAGAGTTCCGAAGAGTGGAAAAAGCCCTGGCACCGAAAGCATTGAGTAGGGCCCTTGCGGCCGCGATAACGTTCAATGCTGATCTCTGCGCCCCACATGTCAGTGACGGCGAACAGATGATCGAGGAAAGGGTGAGGGATGACTTGTAAATGTACAAGTTGCATAGGATATCTGGAGCCAGACTGAGTCAGCCGAACAATGCGATGCACTTTAAATCCCTCGCCTCAACTTCCTCTTTGATGTCCCCGACGTCTGTTTCAACAGGGAGGCCTCTGATGACAATTTTGACTGGCCGGTCTTGTTTCAAATCGAAAGTCTTGAACTGGATGACGGCTTGCTTCATCCAGTGGGTAACCTTCCTGAACTCCACCTCTGTTTGTACAAATAATTTCAAGTAAGGTCCAGTCAGAATGCTCCGTAAATTTGGGGCAATTTCGCTCAAGAAAGACACTTGCGTCTTCCAATTCTTGCTGCTCTTGAGGTGAATAGCCGGAATCTCAGACAGCGGTTGGGAGTGGGAATCTCAGACTCGGAATTTTCTCCCTCTGTAACACTCTGACTAGTCATATTACACTCATTATTTTCATTTAAATCATTGATAATGGAATTCTTAATTTTTTCATATTTATTAATCCTCTCCTCCTTTGAACGAGTAGCATTTTTTACACTGTTAATTAATTTAGAATTTTGAATAGAATTAGAATTTTCTTTAATGTTAACAGCCAAATCATCTACTGTTAAGTCCACAGTAGGCGCTTTTCCCTGCTTTCGAGCTGCGGGGGTTATGAATCCATCAGAGTCAATAGTTTGCGTCTTTCGCTTCCGCGATGACGTAGAATGGACCAGTTTCCCCCGCAGCTCGTGCGTGGGTTTGGGTGCCTCGTGGTTTTTAGGATTCTCTGCGACCTGAGCCGCAGCCATCTTGGCTAAACGCTCAGTCTCTAAAATGGTTTGAAATTCTTCTCTGGTTGCGGGAAGGTGGAAAATTGGGATATCTAAGATATTTGTAATGTCGTTAATTTTATGAGACAATTGCTTACCCGCTTGGTCGAGCTGGTAGTATCCATTTGAGTCCAAAGGAGTCAGCGTTCGCTTCATGAAGCTCTTTTAACGCTGGATGGCTTCGAATTGTTCTTTAAGTTCATAAAAGGTGACAATTAGTAGCGTACGGTTATCTTCCGATGTATCCAATTACACAGAGGGAGCCTGATCCTTAATCACATTAATATTTTGCACAATATCCACATTTTTATTTTCAAAAATCCCGATTTCTGGCTGAGTCGCCGGAGCTCTTCTTCCTCCACGTCCATACTCGGAATCCCAATAAATGAACTTTGCGAGGCCTTTAGAGCCACTAGGTTCATGATTTGTATACCCCTGTGACCGAGACTGCCTAGATACAGATCCTAGCCAGTAGCTTTGCAGAGGTCTCCACGTCGACCCCCGGGGTGTGAGGGAACACAAAAGTGAGGTTTAGTTTAATGGGCACCTTGTTTACCTGGATGTAAAATCGTAAGGCATATATGGAAATGCGTCAAAATATTCTGAGCGGAATTTAATCTGCGGGGAATAATGTGAAAATAATGCCGAACAGATTGATAATAATGCGTGAGTCTAAATGGTGCAGCGAAAATAGTATCTTTACAGGAAGGCGGGTTAGTACAGAATTCCTTTACGTAGCTGAATCAGAAGCTCCACCTGCAGCAACTATCACTGGCGGCACTAAAGCTGGAACTAAGGCTGGAGTTTTGATTTTGATGTATATGCTTAACTGGCCAAGAAGCTTGGCCTTCGTAAATTCTGTGACATCTACCGCATAGCGTAAGTCAAATGAATGATTCATGAGCTGCAAAATTACCTATGGGAAATAAGAGAAAAGATAGGGAGGGGAGCAGTGCAAGAAAAACCATGAGAGAAATAGCGAAGAGAAACTTTACGCCATCCAGGCGATAAATAATACAATCAAATGCAGGGTAGAATTCATAAAATGACATAAACATACAAGTGCAGCATGTGAAGAAAGGAAAAACTCAGCATTCTGCAGTGCGGAGATAGCATAATTAGGTCACGAAATTGTGGTTTTTAAGTTTACGCGTAGGAAATGATTTTAATTTATAGTGCTCAGGGATGGCCTCATAATTCAAAGCAGCCAAGAAATTTCCTTTATTGCTTAGTCCTTCTTTTATTGTTTATTTAGTCAGTTTTCGAAGAATTTCTGGTTAGGACTGTGAAGACGTTCTGCGAGATATTGAATTTTTAAGTCCTTACGCAGATGGCTTTCCTTAGCAAGTAATGCACAGCAGTGATAGAAAGCGTAAGTTTTATTTTGCACCTGCAGACAAATTATATCAATATTGGAAGTAGCTGCCCAAGCAGGGGACGCAAAATGGAGCTTCTGATACTCAGCTATATTTTAGAGACCAGAGTTTTTGCTAAAGATTCAGATTAGTTGACCAAGACAGACGCTAGTTACGCCAATTCGTTTGCGGCACATTGCAGATGATGGCTCCATGAGAGACTTTGATTTATGTGCACTTTCAAATGGCTGATATTAGCTACCCTCTGTACTAAAGACCCGAACAGGTAAAGAGGTGAAATGTCACATTGTTAATTCTTTTCCTATGCACTTAGTAGAAGCATTTATAGCTATTCTCTATCGAGAGCACCATTTTTCAATGTCTAGTACAATTTCTTGCAGGATGCTGGTTGCCTTATTCAGTTGTATGGACTGCATTGCTAACGTGATGTCGTCTGCTTAGCAGGCGTAGTTGAGTCTTTCTCAAGGGAAGAGGCGACTTAGAAATGTTAGAGGAAATGACTCTAATAGGAGGCCTGCGGAACTCCAACGTTGATGGGCTTCAGAGCTGAGAATACGCTACCATAGTTATAATATGTTACCACAGATAAGTAATACAATCAGTGCAGGGTAGAATTCATAAATTCAGTAGACGGTAAGGTACCTATGGCTCAGATAGGTGAGAAGCAAAATGATTACTTCTCTCGAGAATTTGAGATCAATTAGCTTGTGAATGAGCTCCTCATGCCAGTCGCGATTGGAAGCCTTCGCCATGTATAAGGAACGATATGGAGCATTTGTTATGAAGAGCCGATCCAATAAAATCCACCAACCTTACTAGCTGCTTTGTAGTGCAAAGTTCATGGCAAAAACCGTACTGCTTGTCCAGCAAGACATGTAAGGGGAAATTTTGTACAGGATAATTTTTTCGAAGATTTTGGCAATAGGGGTAAGTAGGCTGATGGGCCTGTAGTTTTCAGAGTACCTATGATTTCTATGGGGCTTCGGAATGACAATGTTTTCTGCTTATTTCCAATGAAGTAACACTGGGTGAGAGAAGCGTCGGAGATGCTGTTCATACGGAGATTACATATCATGGCATTTATGATGGCATCCATACATGGGGCCTTTCTCTGGCATAGATTTTTAATGATATTTTAGATTTCTGATGGGGTGGCAAGATCGATTGCATTGAGTACATTGGGGCGTTAATTCACTCTTTCGCGTCTTTTTCAACTCAGTCGGTGAAGACACAATCCATAGAATTGGTGTTCGGGACAAACTGCTTTTCAAGATGATCTGAGAAAACTCTCCTTTTATCCTGTTCACTATAAGCAAACGTTTTCCCATCCTCTAACCGATGGACGAAGTCATGCTTCTTCTTCATCCTTTCGGTGAACTGGATAGTTGTTGCCGGTACGCGTTAGTGTCATGCTCCGAATGAGCCATCTTTTTCCTCCCATCTTTCTCTCTTATTCATGTGTATTTTGGTCTTGGTTTCTTAGGGGATTCAGTTCAGTCTTAATAATGGGATCCCAGGTTTACTCCTCTAACCGTATAATTCTATTACGGGGCTCGAAACGCTCCTTGATTTCCCAAGGAAATCTGTAGATGTTATTCGTAGATGACGTAGATTCGTAGATGTAACGACGGTAGTAGCCTCTTGTTGAGCACTATTCAGACTCTCAGTGAGTATGTCAATAGCCTCCTCAATGTTCTGATGATTTTTAAGTCGATAAGGAGGCAGAGGGCACTTTAGAGTATTATAAAAGAGCCTCCGGTCATTAATGCTTCGTCACATGTGTGTACTGTTTGGAGGAAGACCTTTTAATAACGGCATCCGCAATATACTGCATAATATTCAGAATTTAATTGTTTGTGCTATCCTCTTTACAGAGAACACACTGGTTGTGATTAAGATCATATCTCTCTAAATGCTGAATAAGCGTGTTATTCATGCTGCGTTGAAAACTTTCCGCAAGGCAGTAGTAAGCTGATGAGCCTCTAATTACTTAAGAGAATTAAATTCTTCTTCATTTTTAAAATAGTAATTAGGATAGAGTGCTTCCATTGTTGGGGAAAGTAGTTAAGTTGAATACAAGCATTGTAGATGTTAGTAAGTAAAATAATACACAGTCCAGTCACATTAATGTGACCATCTGTCAAAAGCCACAATAACCACCTTTCGCAGAGCGGACTGCTGCGAGACGTGCAGGAAGAGAGTCACATAGGTCCCTGAAGGTGTTCTCTGGGATGTTGAGCCATGCCGACTCTAATGCCGTGGCCAGCTGCGCTAGATTACGCGGTTGAGGATCCATGGCGCGAACAACTCGATCGAGATGGTCCCACAGATGCTCGATTGGGTTTAAGTCAGGTGAGTTTGCTGGCCAGGGGAGGACGGTAAACTCATCCTGGTGCTCTTCGAACCACGCACGTACACTGGCAGCTGTATGGCATCTCGCATTGTCCTGCTGGAAGATGCCATCATCCTGAGGAAAAACAATGCGC
>KK117757.1:51807-88696 GCA_000611955.2 Stegodyphus mimosarum | reverse complement strand
TTTTTGATGGTTGTGAAGCGCAGCTCCAATAAACTCATTAAGCCTAAGAAGTTGTTTAGTAGTAGATAACTTCTTGCGAAATCCGAATTGCTCAAATGGAAGCTTGACAAGGTATGGTTCAATTCTGTGTAAGATGATCCTTTCATAGATTTTTCCAAATCCTGGAAGAAGACTTATGGGCCTATACCCGTCGGGTTTAGTTTGATCTTTTCCTGGCTTGGGAATTAGTATAACCTTTGCTATTTTCCATTTCTTGGGGAAGTAATTTTGAGTAGTACACGCATTGATGATGCTGGTGTATTTAGTTATGATATTGTGAGGCATCATTTTGACTCACGTCGCTGATTTTGGACAGTCCCATTTTGCCATGCACGGTACACTTTTACCACGGCGGCACGCGAACAGTTCACAAACTCAGCCGTTTCGGAAATGCTTCCACCCTTGGCCCGAAAGCCAATGATCATGCCCTTTTGGAAGTCGGATAAATCGCTTCGTTTCTGCATTACGCCAACGATTGAAATGTTTTCCGAAGCCCTCACACACCCTTTATATACGCTCAACTGAACTGTGCTGCCACCTGCCTTCTGTGATTGGTTATTTAACTCTGACATGGAAAGTACGTGGTGGTCACATTAATGTGACTGGACTGTGTACTGTTGCGTGCGTACGGGTTCGTTATGGATATTATGCACAAGTCGTTAAAAGGTTAATAAAATCTTATTCTTTCCACGAGAAATAAGTCAAAATGCTGAAATATTTCTTCAGAGATATTAGCACAATATCGTAATATTTCAAACGTTAAACAGAATTAACTTCAAAACAGATAAAGTTAATCCAATCTCACAGCGAATTCGCTACAGTCAATCACAGCATTAAGTAAACAAACAGCATTTCGCTTTAAACAGATACAACTACAACTGAGATGAGGTATTTCAATTCGGCTTTTATAAGCTTTTTTAATTATCACTAGAGCAATCTCGATTTTTCTAGATTTTTCTGGAGGGCAACAGTTATTACGAGATATTTATTTATTAAACATTAAATGCACGCGTTCTTTTATTTTTATTTTTCCGACGTAGCTTTCTCTTCAAAAATCGTCGGCGTTGCACTGGAAAATAAACCAATTTTAATTACAACTCTAAATAAATAGCCAAATATATATGAAATCCATATCACTGCTCCCTTCCCAAGGACTGCAAGTCCCGGGCAGTACAATCCTTGGACAGAAAGCCAAACTTACAACTAACGTCTCAGTGCGATAATAAACATTACATTACAATAACAAAATAAACAATAATTGCAATAAGTAGCTTTCAGCAAATCAAATACTATCAAAGGCTAAATACAATTCAAATACTAAATACAAATACTATTAAATACTATCAAATACAAATACTTATCAAATACTAACACTTATCAAATACAAATCAAATACTAAATACAAATACTAAATACAAATACTAAATACAAATAGGACCATGGTCTTATAAAATTTACATTATTATTTACAATTATATACACTATGCGCTATGGCCATAGTATTGAACTAACCTATCGTAATGAACGACTTTAGGTTTAGAGTTCGATGACTTAAGGATCCGAACCACGACGTCGTTCAGCCTGTTTAGGACTCTGTAAGGACCCTTCCAAAGTGACCGTAGTTTCGGAGAAAGTCCTTTTCTACGAGACGGATTCCCTAACCACACCTTGTCTCCTTCGTTGAAATGATGTCCAGTAGCTCTCATGTCGTAGCGGGTCTTCATCTTCTCCGTCGCCAAGATTACTCCTCTCGTGCAAAGTTGTGCATCACTTCAAACCGGGCCTGGCGATCTTGAGTGTATTCCTCAGGAGATGAAGGCGCATACGGAGGGCGACCAAACGAAAGATCACATGGCAGACGAAGTTCACGACCAGAGAGCATCTGAGATGCAGAATAGTCGGTACTCTAGTGGACAGCACTGCGGTAAGCCAGTAAAAACAGTGGTAACTTCTTTTCCCAGTCCTGTTGGTTTCTGGACACCACTAATGAGAGGTTATTGTGGATGGTTACCTCTCTACCATGCCGTCCGACTGGGATGTAAAGGCGTCTTTTGGGTTTTGTCAATGCCAAGTAGCCTGCAGAATTCTTTGATTACAGCCGAAGTAAAATTCCTTCAATGATCGGAATGTAACTGAAGAGGCACTGCGACCCTGGAAATCCAATGTTGTATCATCATCTCTGCTACTGTGACAGACTCTTGATCAGGAATAGGATACGCTTCAGGCCACTTGGTGAAGTAATCAATGACAACGAGCATGTATTTGTTGCCATTAGCAGTTCGTGGCAGAGGTCCTATGATGTCAAAGGCAATACGTTCAAAAGGTGCTCCTACATTAAAACGTTGCAGCTTTCCTCGGCTGCGTTTCTTCGGTCCTTTCCGACTTGCAGAGCATCACAAGATCGGTACCACTTTTGCACGTCATCCAGCGCATTATTCCAGTAGAAAAGCACTCGAACTCTGCTGTGCAGTTCTTTAAGGACGTCGGGGATCCGGGATCTTAGGAGTAGCTGCTGCCATCGGAATGTCTTTCCATCATCCGATTCAAATTTCCGGTACAGGACGCCGTTTCGAATATGCAGGGAGTCCCAGAGAGCCCAATATTGTTTTGTCGTGGGACTATAGCTCGAAATGTCCTGCCAGGTAGGTTTTCCGTTTGAGGCCTCCATTAACTCAATTTTGCGTTTAATGTTACGATCTTCCAACTGGTCTTACCTGATTTTCTTGTCACTTCATGGGGTGGGGGTTTGGCCCTCCCGGTCCCGGTGACGGGGACTGACGAAGTGAGGCAAGGTACCAAGCGTGCTTCTGATGCCGAGGGAGTGGTGCCCCGAGGCAAAGGTGTCCAGCGTTTTAATCTTTGATCTAGTATCTTTGTTTCTCGTCCTTGCCGTTAATCGCGACGTATAAAGCCGGGCAGGGACCGTGGGGTCTGCGCCGTCATTGAGGGGTCCTCCAGGACCTGGATAATACAAACTTCAAAAGGCTTCCCCAGGACGAAGGTCCCGGTTCTGGCTTGGATGTCACTCCATGGGTCTGGGACAGCCGATTTTGATATTGTAATTTGTCGAGCGACTGGATTAACCAGAGTGCACTTACCTTCGACCCTGGAGTAATAGCGGCAGTTTTCTGGGCAAGGTCTTCTAGACAAGGCGTCAGCGTTTCCGTGCGATGACGGATAGTCATGTCATAGTCCTGGAGTCTCTGTATCCACCTGGCTCTCTGACCGTCAGGACTCGATATTTAAAAGCCAGGCCAATGATGCATGATCCGTCCGGAACAGGAATTTTCTGCCTTATAGTTAATGATCGAAATGTTCTACGGCTTTGTCTATGGCCAGCAACTCCTTCCTGGCGACATAGTAATTCGTCTCCTGTTTAGACAGGCACTTGCTCCAGTAAGCCACTATACGCTCTTGGCCCTCTATTTCTTGGGACAAAATAGCGCTGACACTTCCATTACTCGCGTCCGTATCGAGAATAAATGGTCTGTCGAGCAGAGGATAAGTCAGGATTGGAGCAGATGTTAAAGCTTCCTTCTGGTTCTTAAATGCATTCCCACATTCTTTTGTCTGCACGAACTTTTATTTGCTCTCTGTCAGCTTGCGAAGGGGTCATGCGATGGAAGAAAAATTCTTCACCAATCTCCTATAGTAGGTGCGAAGCCCTAGAAAGCTTCTCAGCTGGTGGATATTTTCGCGACGTTTCCAGACTTTAACAACTGACAGTTTTTCAGGATCCGTGCGCAAACCTTCAGCAGAGATGACAAGTCTAAGATAAGTCACTTCCTGTCTGAATAATTTGCATTTAGCGGGACTCAACTTCAGATTGGCTTCTTTCAGTTTCTGTAGCACCTTTCTAAGATTTTCTAGATGTTCTTAGAAACTCTTCCCGACGATGATGATGTCATCTAGGTATATCAGACAGGCTTCGTATGAAAGACCTTTTAAAACAGTCTCCATTAGGCGTTCGAATGTATCCGGCGAATTACATAGTTCAAACGGCATCACCTTGACCTGGCAAAGCCCTTGTCCCGTGGTAAATGCCTTCTTTTCTCGGTCATCGGGATGTGTTTCTACCTGCGAATATCCACTCTTTAAATCAAGTGTCGAGAACCACTTGCTTCCAGAAGGAGTGTTCAGGATGTCGTCCATTCTAGGAAGAGGGTAACTGTCTTCTTTCGTAACCTTGTTGAAGCGGCGATAATCAACGCAAAATCTGGTTGACCCGTCTTTCGTCTTCACCAGGACGGTGGGACATGTCCACTGATTTGCTGAAGGCTCGATGACATTGCTTTCTTGCATGCCCTTCAAAAGTATTCGCCTCTTTTCCTGTTTCGCAATCGGCAGACGTCTTGGATGTTGCTTGATTAGTGGATGATCACCAGTACCGATTCTATGTTGAGTCAAACTGGTTCGACCCACGTCAGAAAACGAGCGGGAGAAAACATCTTGAAGATCTTTAACGACACACTCGGCAGCATTCTTTTATTTATCGTTTAATTGCGCATTCTGCAATAATTCCGATGTAATGTTGTCTGAAGACACGGTTTTGGAGATGTTACTTTTTCTTTCAACGCTGGTTACTGGAGTACATTCTGCAACCACTTCACCTTTCTTAATAACTCTCGTCTTATCAGTTACACTGGCAACTCCCACCGGGGTTACGGTCCCCGATACGTCGACGAGTGCTGAGGCTATTAGTACTCCTTTAGGGCTATTACAATTCTTGGGATATTCTATGACGCCGTAGCGAAAATTTCTATTTTCCGCTATGGATACAGAAAGTAAAATTTCTGTTCTTGTGGGGTTTTTTGGCGTTTTGAGCTATGATTTTGTAGATAGATTTAACTCCTTCATTATTAATCCTGAATAAGGTTATGTCCTCAGAGGCAGAACGCATTTCGTTATTTTTAAAGTCCAAGTAAAATTTGTATTTCCTTAGAGTATGCAAGGGTATGCAATTTCTGCTACATATGCCGTGTGATGGTAAGGAGCACTTCCAAACGTGATGTTAACTTTTAATGTTCCCTTTATATCGATCTTCTCGCCGGACACAGTCTGGAGGGTAACGCAGTCAGGCGTCCAGGTAAGTTTACTTTCGAGCTGTTGAGCCAAATCTTTTCGAATGATGGTAACATTGGCTCCCGTGTCGATCGTCATATTACAAAGAATTCTACTGATGAGTCCCATGGTGAAAAGTCCGTTATTGACGACACTCACTGCAGAAATCTGAAACGTTTTAATTTGGAGCTTTTCATTATCTGGCAACCTCCGCCCCGTGAGATGGCCACGAATTAGTTTCCCTCCTTCTTGATTGCCGCGGTCTTAACATCCATGCCCTGGAGTATTTTGCAATTTCTTCGAATGTGCCCTTCAGCACCGCAGTTCCAGAACTTAACGATTAGTTTCTTGTGACCAATATTCCATGTCAAGGCATTTACTTTTCTGGTTAAATCGGCTAGGCGTGCACTCATTTGATCCACTGCTTCTTGTATGTGAGCAGCTCTGATTGGGTGGCGGTCTCTACGAGTGGCTTTTTGTGCTGCCTCGAATTTCATGGCGTACACTAGAGAGCTTTTCAAGTCCTTGACATTCGCCATTCGCAGGGCTTTCTGTATTTCAGGATCCCGGATGCCGTCGATGAAGTATTGCAGGGACAGGATTTCCCTTGTTTCTGTCGGGCACTCCGAAAAGGCGAGGTGGGACAGCCTTTCAACATCCGTGGCGAGCTCCTGGAGTGTTTCCATAGGCTTCTGTTGAAGGGGTTTTACCTGAAGCCTGCTTTAATCTTTTAAACACTTCTCTCCAAAACGCAGCTCCAAAGCGCCGGACAGAGCTTCGAAGTCTAGTCCCTGGTTTTCGGGAAGAGTCTGCAGGATATCCACTGCGTCTGCTCTCAGAGAAGATGACAAGCCTGAGCTTGGGAATCCCATCCTTTCGCATCTGCTACTATAGAAAATTGTGCCTTATACGCTTGCCAAATGCTCTTCCCATCATATGTTGATAGCTTCAGAGAGGGACGAGCAGGCATGGCAAGAAATTTGAAACTATCCGAAATGCTTCCTGCCGTCGTTACGAATTTCTTTAAAGTATCAACTTCTTTCGCAACTGCAGAAACCTTGTCATCAATTTGCTGTTCGATTTGGTGTTGGACCGCAGAGACTCTTCCTTCGATTCGTTGCTCCACAGCAGAAATTCTTCCTTCTATTTGTTCTTTTACAGAAGAAACTCTTTCTTCAATGTGTTCAACTTTATTTTCAACAGCGTCAATTCTGCCTTCCATAGCCTCAAATTTATTTTCTATTACGCTGGTAATTTCTCTTTTTATTTTCTGTTGAATTGCTTCAATCTTTTCTTGAACAGCCTTTATTTCTTCCTTAACAGATTCTTCCATCTTTTCTTGAACAGCCTTTATTTCTACCTTAACAGATTCCTAAACAATCTTCATGTCATCTTTAACAGATGCTTGACCAGCTTTCATGTCTTCTTGCCAAGCTTCCCTATTTTCTTTAACGGAATCTTGGCCAACTTCAATTTCTTCTTTAAATGCAGCAAAGGCTGCCATAAATTTTCTTAATTGTTCTTCCATCGCTCGTATAATTGGCATTTAAAACTCCATTTCCTGACACCAAAAATTGTTACTTGCGTACAGGTTCATAATGGGTTAAATGCACAAGTTGTTAAAAAGTTAATAAAATTTTATTCTTTCCACAAGAATAAGTCAAAATGCTGAAATATTTCTTCAGAGATATTAGAACAACATCATAATATGTCAAACGTTAAACAGAATTCACTTCAAAACAGATAAAGTTAATCCAATCTCACAGCGAATTCGCTACAGTCAATCACAGCATTAAGTAAAAAAACAGCAGTTGTTCGCCTTAAGCAGGCACAACTACAATTGAGATGAGGTGTTTCATTTCGGCTTTTAGAAGCTTTTTTTAATTATCACTAAAACAGTCTCGATTTTTCTAGATTTTTCTGGATGGCAACAGTAATTACAAGATATTTATTTATTAAACATTAAAAGCACGCGTTCTTTTATTCTTATTTTTCCGACGTAGTTTTCTCTTCAAAAATCGTCTGCATTGCACTGGAAACTAAACCAATTTTAATTACAATTCGAAATAAATATCCAAATGAATATGAAATATGTAACAAAACAATTCCTAGGAAGTGCTTTAAGGGCCTTGTTGGGAGTATTATAAAACCCTTTCTCTTTCCTAATGTTTAGCTTACCGATGATACTGTATACGTCTCTACCTGAAGTAAGGGTGATATATTTATTGTCAGTATTGTGAACAATATTTTTAATTTCATCATTTGTTTCTTCATCATGATTTAGGGTGTCAGTGTTATGCAGCATAAATTTAAATGTTAATTTTTATGCAAAGGTATTGAAAACTTCATTTTCTGACTGGTAGATACCACTCACGTGAAGGATTGAACCTACCTTTTTGGTTCTATTCTTTCTGAGACACAATGCAATTTTCCAAAGGGTGTGCGGATTTAGATCTAAGGTTTCAAGATAGATATTGCAACATTAAGATATATAACAATGATTTCTTGAAAAAATTTCATGAGTCTGTTGATGGTTCTTTTTGTGCTGAGGTCACTAGTGGCTTTCCCGTATTCCTCAGCCAATTTCTGTGTTTAATCTTGTTAAGAATATTCTTTGGAAGGAATAAATATTTTTATTTTTAGCAAGTAAGGTGAAATTGGTCAGAGCACTCTGAATTTTATTTTTAAATCTATAATCAACATTTTACAGGTCTACACAGCGATGAAAATGAGTATTGCATGCACCTCTGGCTGAAAGATTCGAAATATGTTCCAGTCCGTTGTCTGTTGGAACGCTTCTATAGGGAATAGAAACAATAAAACCCGAAACTAACAGGATAATGATTGGGTGAACGTTCTCCCTTGAAGTCAAGAAAAAGGAGTTTGGTATAGATTTTAAAAGAAAATGATATCAAGGAATTCAGCAGTATCATTATGATGATAACGGGTGGCATATCGTGGCCCGATAATTCTCAGGTTAAGTTGAGTAGGAATATACACAAAAAAATGGCTCACATTTTGGAGGATTGCAGTTAATATTGAAAAATCAAAAGCAATTATTTTTCATAATGGATAAAAAAATTTCACACCACCAGGACCTCTTCTATTTGATGTAGAATTTGACTGCGTTCACGAAATCAAATATCTAGGAGTCATTTTAGAAAAAAAATTGGCTTTTCAGAAACATCTCAGAGAAATTGAAAAAAATTAATATTACGCTTTCAGCTATGCGCCCACTTCTTGGCAGAAGAAGTCATATGCCCGTTTCAAATAAACTCATTTTACACTGATGTGCAAAAATTAAGGACGAGACAGTTTTTTCAATATAACTTTGTACAAAAGCTTTCCAAATCAACACATTTAATACCGTACGATCCCCAAAACGTAAGGACATGAGTAATGTAAGCAACACTTACTAAAAGAGAAATCAGAGGGATAAAAAGAAGCTTTATTGAAAAAGTAGCATGGAGCGCAATGCGACTGAAGGCCGAAACATCCCTGTGATGGGTGTCCAGCAAGAAACATCCGGTCTTTAATAGGGGATATGATCTCCCCTGAGTGCTAGGCAGGTTTCACATCATTGGTCCATCTGGATATGTGGTTGTTAATCAGCTGTTGAGACACTGCTGCTCGTTCCTCTTGTAGCACCAATCGCAGTTTCGGAATCGTTACTGGCGATAAGTTACGTGCTGCCACGGGGCTCCCTAGTACGTTCCGTACATGCTTGAGGGGATTTAGATCCAGAGACCTTGCCGACCAATCCATCTGTTCAATATCTTCACTCTCCAACAGCTCTTCGATAGTAACTGTGCGATGAGGTGGAGCGTTGTCGTCCATGAAGAGGAACTGAGGACCCATAGCCCTTGTGAAAAGACGCATGTAAGGAAGAAGAACCTCGTTACAATAGCAGTTCCAGGTGACGAACCTCCTTGGGAGATATGAAGGTCGGTCCGGCTACCAAGCAATATGTCTGCTCGAACGAGAACTTCGCGACCTCCAAAACAGTCCCTTTTGATGATGTTGAAGGGGTGATTGCGTGTTCCCCGCTCTGTCCAGATGTGTATGTGTCTAGAATCGCAACTCAGACTACAACTGCTGTCATTTGTAAAGAGTACTCGTCTCCATTCATTGTCTCTCAAATTCCGGTGTTCCCGGCACCACAGAGAACGCCTTCTGCGATGGGCAGGCGTTAGAGGTACACACCGTACAGGGCATCGTGCAAACAGACCACCACCGTGCAGTCTTCTGGCCACGGTAAAACGCGATATCAGTCGTCCAGTCTCCTTTGTCGCGTGTCTAGCGATTTCTCCCGCTGTCCACCGCCTGTTTCTTCTGGCCTGTAAGGCAATATACCGGTCATCTGCGGGTGTGGTTCCTCGTGGACGACCACTACTAAACCCCCGTGTAGCTGTTCCTGTAGTTTGAAATTGTCTGCAAAGTCTTGAAACTATGCTGTGAGCAATTCCGAACTCTACAGCCACACTTGTCACACTGCGGCCTTTCTCCAACTTCCCAATGATTCGACCTCGGGTAAAGGCATCCAGATGTCGTCTAACAGATTGATTATTCGCCATTTCTCGCTGAGGCAGCAACTCGGTGGGATTTTAACTGCTATACGGCGTGCAGTTTCTTTGCCTGAAATACTGATCTTACACCGACAACATGATTTATACTACTCAGACACTCCCCCATTATGTCTACCTGCATACTGCGCATGTGCTACCGTACATTACCTTACTTAATCTCCTGATTGGTCTTTCTGTCCGCTCTGCCTCTTCGTTCAGCTGATATGCTAATTTTTCGACTTCGTCCTTAATTTTTGCACACCAGTGTATTTCAACGGGTGTCATTTCCTTTAAGTGATCTAAAATTCTAAGAATGATGCTTCGCATTCATGTCCTCCGCAATTATTGTGCGAATATCTTGCAACGTGAGGCTATAAATGTGGCTGATTGTATTTCCTTGAGGGTGTAGACAGTAATAAAAATCAACTTCTCATTGTCTTTACTGTGGACAAGAATAGAGGAAGCTTCGATGCGCTCCGTATCAGGGAGATCCATGACAGAGTATTGTATGTGCCTGTCAATTATAGTAGCCGTGCCTCCGCCATTATTATGCTGACTGCCGTTTCGAATAATATCATAATCACGAATTTTAAATTTATCGCAGGAACGAAGGTGCGGATCCCTGTCTAGCATAATGTCTATACTATGATTGTTCAGGAATTCAGTAACTTTAAGTTTTTGTTTGTGTATTCCATTGAAGAATGAAACTTTTAAGTAGCAGTTGATTGCTGAATTCATAAAGGGGGTTGATTGATGGTGTTAAAAATCATACGTTATTAAAATAAAATTGTCGATGGCATTCATGCTGACTTCAATTTTCTGAAGTAGAGATTTCGCCGTTTTGAAAAAAAAAAGAAAAACTCTCTGGCCTTGGCTATTTGCACTTTGATCCATTCAAAGAAGGAAATATCATTTCTCGTTTTGCTAGACTTACCTCAGATGGTTTGGGGAGCAGAAGTCTCGGTACTGGAACCAATAATGAAACGTTACTGATTCCGGGGAAGCAAAATCTTTGCTGTTATGTTTGAAAACTGGGGTTTCTTTTTCCTTGTTATTTATATTTTCGTTCTCTTGAGGCTTGAATTGGGTATTTTTCCCACCTTTTATCAGAGGAAATGTGATTCCTACCACAAAGGGAGCAAATTGTAGGTAGTCCTTTTTTCCGTTTACAAGTGTAGGTCTCGTGTGCGGCTGCATGTTTATAAAGTAGTAACACAGCTGCATGTTTATAAACATGCAGCTGTGTATCTGGATCGGTTAAAGCCTTTATCTGGAGTGTACCCGTACCGCTGCAGTTAGGGCGCTGGGTAGCGCCCGATTTCGATTTAAATATTTCTATAAATATATCTAAGTCTCCGAAGTTTTTGATGGGATAAATCTTTTTTCCCTCCTCATCGTGTTTCTCTACCGCCAAAATTCGGGGATGGGTAGTGGGTGCGCTTTTTTTTATAGCTGTTTAATTGCCGTATTTTTGAACAGGGATGACGATCTCAGGGAGTTCTTGAAAAAGGAGATTTCAATTGTAATTTTTAGGAAGTTTTTTTATGAGAGCCTTGATCGGCGTTTCGGAATACAAGTGGGAGTCGTGGAAAGGGGATGTTTTCTTCCTGAGATATTTTTGTGAGACATCTATAGTGTTTTGAGTTATAGAGGCGAATTTTAAGAGTATCTCCTTTGAGATAGCAGCAAGTTTTTCCAGCTTCTGAATCTGTTAAAAAGGTTTTTCATATTTTCCCAGTCTAAGTTAAAATCAGAGATGACTATATTGGGAATATGATCTGCGTCCTTTTTTGGTGTTATATATTCACCATCTTCATGGCCACTTTCTTCCTGTTCTATAGTGTTGTTTGGGTTTCATTCTTGAAATTTATTCGATCGAGGGGGTGCGTTTATCTCCGTGTTTGAGATTTTGCGTTTGTGTGTGATGGGGGTCTCTGAAGATAATCAGAATCCAAGAGTAGATTTCTTTCAGGTGCGTGCAGAGCTGGAATTCTGTGCTGCATTTGGATTTAGATTTTACGGGTTTCCTGTGCAGGAAAATTAATGATAGATTCTTGCAGTATTTTGTGTTCCGTGCGATTATATTTCCATAGAGCGGGATCGTAGAGTTATTAATATGCCTTAATTCTGCCAATAATTCATCTTTCTCAACTATTGAAGCAGCATTGAGCGTTTGTAGTATATTGATCGTTTGCGGTGAAATAGTCATCGAGAGAGTCACTTGCCCACAAGATAACGTACGGCATAATCGACAGAAAAGTATACTCATGAATATTCAACAAGAACGTGCAGAGAAAAATTCGGACTCTTCTCATTCTCTTCAAAAAGCCTGCGAAAAGCTCCAAATCATATCAAAATTATCATCCCATCAGACTACCCTTGAGCTTAGCCAAAAGGCCGTCTTCTCTTTTCTATCCCCCGGGGGTCGACGTAGAGAACTCTGCGAAGCTACTGACTAGAATCTGTACCTAGGCTGTCTCGGCTACTGGGGTATACAAATTACGAACCTAGTGGTTCTGGTGGCCCCGGAAAGGTCATTTATTTTCCGGCCCATGAGTCTGGAATGTCTCACAGCAGCCGGTCCTAGTAGCCCGGGGCGTGACGCCCCGGGTTTGCGGGTAATGGATATGACCTTCTGCGACGGGCAACCCGAGCGACTGGCAGGTAGCATATAGACAAAGGTGGGGGAAAAGGGGTTGAACCCCTGGAAATGTTCTGAGGGTGGGTTCGCCGAGTAGTGCCAGCATATAGCAAGGCGGAACATGCAATCCATATAAAACTAGTTATCTTATCTACTGGCAAAGCTTTCGAAACAGTTATTCGCGGTAGGCTTCAACTCTTCCTTGACTAATATAGCATTATTGCTAATCAACAATTCGGCTTCTGAAAAGGTCATTCAACAGTTCATTAAATAGTCAATCTTACTAATAAAACTGGAGAAGTTTTCAATAAAATAGAAACGGTTGCTGCTTGCTTAATTGACATCGAAAAGGCTTTCGATAAAGTCTGGCTCGAGGCTATGTATCTTAAATTATACAAATACAGATGACCAAATTTCAGTTATCAAAATTTTAAAGAGTACCTCGCAAGCCGTACATTCAAGATTAAAATTAACAGCACTTATTCTGTAGAAAACCTATGAAAAATGACATTTCCCAAGGTCTTTTCCAACCTTGGTCCAGCAATTTTATTAAGGGCATGCGACACCGTTGGGTAAAATTATTCTGAAATACGGGGATTGTAATACTATCCTGATTCAGTCTAGAAATCCTATCAATGCTTTTCATAAACTTCAGCTCGTTGTCATCGTTGTTCACTGCTGGTTCAACTTATATAAAATAACAGGTAATCCTGTTAAAAGCAATACGATCTACTTCAGACGCCACAAGATCAGTATATTAAATTGCTGGATATATTACCATTAATAACTCTGAAATTACTACAATCAAAGAAATTAAATGTTTACACATCACTCACAGAAGGAAAACTTACTTACAAAAGCCCTGTTAAAGCACGATGCAAAGCAGCAACGACCCCGAAATTTCGGAAACCTGAAGATCCCGGTATATCTGAGCTAGAGCTGCGTCCAGCTCAACAGTTGCTATGATCTAAACAGACACTTACATTCATTTATATATGCATAAAAATAATCGGGATGTAGTGCGAAAGTTTCTAATAACTCGCCTATATATTCATCCTACAAACATATATAAAACATAAATGTTAAGAATGTGTAGAAAAGAGGAAATGAATGCTGCGCAACATTTCAAAGATTGAATAACTAATGATACTTTTTAAGAATAAAAAAACTATTAATATTCTCTAAAATAAATGGGTTCGTACTAAATAAATACGCTTTTAAAAATGTATGTAACTGGTAGTTGCAGATTGAATACTCTTCTTCTTTTCATATGTGAACTACAGTTTCAGAAAGCATTGCTTCCTTTTACCCTGCACTTGGTGAAGAGCATCGGTAGAACAAAATAATTAGTATGGAGAAAATTACGAAAGCATAAGTCAAGTGGCCGCCATCAGTCGACGAATAAGGTGAGTTGCTGGTAGAAGGTCCAAATCAGTGAACTGAAGAGTCTAGTATGGGTAACAGATGTTAAGGATGAAGAATGTCAGATGGATATTTCTGTTTTTCTCTGGGAAGAGAGCTGATGCAGCTGTTAGGACATGTGAGAACATAATAGAAGATATTTGCGGCAAGTTTTTTAATATAGTCTTGGATTGTTTATACTTTGAGATCGCGGTGGATATACGAATTTGGAGTGAACCATGGGGCTTTGATAATCTCTCTCAGGGCTTTGTTTTGAAGAACTTGGGTGTATAGAAGATGCGTTTTGGCAGCGTGGCCCCAGACATAGTGTAATGCTGGTCGAAGTATAGATGTATATACTCTGGTCTGCAAAAGTTAAAGACGAAGTCGAAAAATTAGCATATCAGCTGAACGAAGAGGCAGAGCGGACAGAAAGACCAATCAGGAGATTAAGTAACGTGATTTACGGTAGCACATGCGCAGATATGCAGGTAGACGTAATGGGGGAGTGTCTGAGTAGTATAAAGCATGTTGTCGGTGTAAGATCAGTATTTCTGGCAAAGAGTTTGCACGCCGTATAGCAGTTAAAATCACACCGAGTTGCTGCCTCAGCGAGAAATGGCGAATAATCAATCTGTTAGACGACATCTGGATGCTTTTACCCGAGGTCGAATCATTGGGAAGTTGGAGGAAGGCCGCAGTGTGACAAGTGTGGCTGCAGAGTTCGGAATTGCTCACAGCATCGTTTCACGACTTTGGAGACAATTTCAAACTACAGGAACAGCTATCCGGGGGTTTAGTAGTGGTCGTCCACGAGGAACCACACCCGCAGATGACCGGTATATTGCCTTACAGGCCAGAAGAAACAGGCGGCAGACAGCGGGAGAAATCGCTAGACACACGACACAGGCGACTGGACGACCGATATCGCGTTTTACCGTGGCCAGAAGACTGCACGGTGGTGGTCTGTTTGCACGACGCCCTGTACGGTGTGTACCTCTAACGCCTGCCCATCGGAGAAGGCGTTCTCTGTGGTGCCGGGAACACCGGAATTGGAGAGACAATGAATGGGGACGAGTACTCTTTACAGATGAGAGCAGATTTAGTCTGAGTTGCGATTCTAGACACATACACATCTGGACAGAGCGGGGAACACGCAATAACCCCTTCAACATCATCAAAAGGGACTGTTTTGGAGGTCGCGGAGTTCTCGTTCGAGCAGACATAATGCTTGGTAGCCGGACCGACCTTCATATCTCCCAAGGAGGTTCGTCACCTGGGACTGCTATTGTAACGAGGTTCTTCTTCCTTACATGCGTCTTTTCACAAGGGCTATGGGTCCTCAGTTCCTCTTCATGGACGACAACGCTCCACCTCATCGCACAGTTACTGTCGAAGAGCTGTTGGAGAGTGAAGATATTGAACAGATGGATTGGTCGGCAAGGTCTCTGGATCTAAATCCCGTTAAGCATGTACGGAACTTACTAGAGAGACCCGTGGCAGCACGTAACTTATCGCCAGTAACGATTCCGAGACTGCGATTGGTGCTACAAGAGGAACGAGCAGCAGCTCATTAACAACCACATATCCAGCATGCACAAATGATGTGAAACCTGCCTAGCAGTCAGGGGAGATCATATCCCCTATTAAAGACCGGATGTTTCTTGCTGGAGACCCATCACAGGGATGTTTCGGCCTTCAGTCGCATTGCGCTCCATGCTACTTTTTCAATAAAGCTTCTTTTTATCCCTCTGATTTCTCTTTTATTAAGTGTTGCTTACATTACTCATGTCCTTACGTATTGGGGATCTTACGGTATTAAATGTGTTGATTTGGAAAGCTTATGTACAAAGTTATATTGAAAAAACTGTCTCGTCCTTAATTTTTGCACACCAGTGTAAAGTGAGTTTATTTGAAACGGTCATATGACTTCTTCTGCCAAGAAGTGGGCGCATAGCTGCAAGCGTAATATTAATTTTTTTCAGTTTCTCTGAGATGTTTCTGAAAAGCCAATTTTTTTTCTAAAATGACTCCTAGATATTTGATTTCGTAAACGGAGTCAATTTCTACATCAAATAGAAGAGGTCTTGGTGGTGTGAAATTTGTTTATCCTTTACGAAAAATAATTGCTTTTGATTTTTCAGTATTAAATGCAATCCTCCAAAAAGTCAGCCATTTTTCTAGATGATTGACGCAATGTTGAAGAAGGAGCTAAAAAATACAGATTAAGAGATTAACAGAAAAGTAACTGTAGAAGCTTATCATAACTGCAGTATCATCTACCAAAAGAGCTATGGTAATTTGTAGGTCTTTAGGAACATCGTAAGTGTAAATGTCATATAAATATGATGAAAGTACTGATCCTTGGGGCACTCCAGGGAAAATGTTTCTCGTGGTAGAAACAGAATTGCTAGTTTTCACTGCAAAGCTTCTATCTTGGAGATAGGAAGCAATAAGTTTAATACAATGATCGGGGGAGTTCAACTTGATAAATTTGTAAATAAGTCCCCGGTGCCAGACCTTATCAAAAGCTTTCGCAATATTTGGAAAATAGCACCGGTTGGGAACTACAATTCAAACCATCAATAATATAGTTGATGACACGAAGCAGCTGGTGATTAGTACTATAAAGATGACGGAAACCTGAGTGTTCTTCTGGAATGTTGGAGCTCTGTGGTATAATTTGATTAAGATGATATAGAATAATTTTTCAGCTAATTTAGAAAGTTGCCTGAGAAGGCTAATTGGGGGTAGTTCTGTGAAAATGTTGAATTTTGATGCGGTTTGGGAAGAAGACGATGATGGCATGTTTCAATATATTAGGAAAGTAAGAAAATTTGATGATAGAGTTGATAATCTTAGTAAGACAAGTGATAGCATTGATAGGAAGATGTTTCAGTGTTTACCATCAACACCTGATGCTCTTTTGGCTTTTAATAAGCTAATATATTCGGCAACCAGCTTAGGCGGGGAGAGGACTGTAAAGTTCAAAGGACGTGGGATTTTTAAGAAGGTTCTAACAGTTTCATTAACTTTGGAGTTATGATTGTTGTCGTAAGGGGTAGTATTGGGCGTAAGCGTTTCTTCTAGTATATCTGCAAAGGTGTTAGCTTTATCTTCGACTGAATAAACCATTCCGTTGGTACGATGAAGTGGCGAATTTTGCTTAAACGATTTCTTAAATTTTTTAGCAATATCTAAAAGGGAATTATTTTCAGTAGCGAGAGAGTTGAGGAAGTTTCTCTAGCTTTGTGTCTTGAAGTTACTAATGTCCTTTTCGATGTCATGCTGAAGTGCGTTCAGTTGCGTTTTGAGGCTTGGGTCTCGTGTATTGCCAGTTTTTCCCAATACGAGTTTTGCATTTGATTTTTTGTCTTATGCTGGCTGGAAGAGGAAGAAAAGGATGGGAAGTGATGAATTTATTGGTAGAGATATTGATAGCATGTTGAATATAGGCGGTAAACTTCTTGATTTCAGACTGAATATCGTGTTCATTGATAATTTTGGAATTTCCAGGAATGGTATCCGAAATGGTTTTTCTGAATTTCTTCCAGTCTTGTGACACCAATATTCCTGCCCAGTGAGGGTAAGTAACTATATTAATTATGGTCAGATGAGAGAGCTGAAATAACAGAAATTTGGCAGTTATAGTCGAGGTTGTTGGAATAATAGAAGAGCTATTATAGCCGTAATGCAACTTTTTTTCTTTGATGTTTTAAATGGTGTCTGAACCTGAGAATGAGACAATCACGAGAACACTGTAAAAGAAAATTACATTTTACTGAACATCTTAACTATTTCACAAATATTCATAGTATTCCATACCAAAGGCATCATCCATAAAGAAGAAAGTCTGTTTGTCTTCTATAACTCGAGTCACTACTATAGCTATCGTCACCAAACTTTCTACAATCTTTTTCTGGGTCCTGGAAAAGGTGGACATCCATTTTTTTTAAAAAAAACAAGTAGCTAAAATCAGAGATATTAATTAAAACGATCATTTTCGCCCTCCTTTTCCGAGTGGCAACAGTATCGCAAGTTGGAGATGAAAATCTGCTTTATTTCAAAAGTTGTTGCCACTGCTCGCTTTCAAATCCTACAGCTTGTTAATATGAAATTTCTAAATTTTACAATGAAATAAAATTAGCATTGCCAAACATTAAATACATTATTCCCGATTTCAAAATTTCGTGGGAAGCCATTTCGATTATTTCCATCTTCGTACGACTTTAATCAGCCGAAATATTAATTAAAAACTCTGAAAGAGCTAATTTTCGCACTCATTTTTCCGAGTGGCAAAAGTCTGTCGCATTGGACATAAAAATGTTTCTTTCGAAAAGTTTTGCTACTGCTCGCGTTTCAAAACCTACAGTTTTTTAATAAAAAAAATTGTAAGTTTTACAAATCTCTATATATAATGAAGAATGCCTGTTTGTGTGTTTGTTTGTTAGCGTTATTGATTTCTAACCAATTATGATCCATTTTTTGCCACATTTAATCGACTAAAATTGAGTATAGGTGAAATATTGGATGGAACTTGAGCTTTTACGACTATTTGATTAGAAAGACGAAAATAATAAAAAACTGGGTGCCATTGTTCCTGATATAATGAGAGAGAATTAGTTTGTTTTCTATCAAAATTTTTTATTTGGTTTCCATATCGCATCAGACTGAAAAATGTATGAATATGAATATGTTTTCCATCATTACTACAGAAGGATTTCAGTGGTATCGTTTTCTCTGTTGTTAGATGCATCACTCTCTATCTAACTTAACTGGAATCGGGTACTTCCGCTAGTACTGTTTTAAATTTGCTGAACAAAATATTTCTCTTACTTCGTTCAACACATGGTTTAAACACACATACTTTACAAAATCCTTAGTGATGCAGTAAGCAGGTTGAAATAAAACTAAATATTGTTTTTCAACACAAATTTTTCCGTAAAATTGTTTGGCTGTGTCAATACAATTTAATCTCACAGGAAGAGAATGAACCGTTCCCTTTTTATGAACTACTAGTTCTTCGCAGTCTATGAAGTTAGGATACTTCAGATCTCCTTGTTATTGAATTAGATCTTCAAGAATTGTCTTTAGAATGGCCCTTTCAACAGAAAAGTCAAAGGATTCGGGAAGCTTCTCCTCACTAATAGGTTTGTCGGATACGCTTTCCTAGGCTTCACAGAAGTTTATATTTTAATAAACGAAGTTCCTGACAATGCCGCTGATACGGCTAGAATGTTTGTCATGAGTTTTCCTCACTGTGTAGTCGTAATCTGAGACTACGTTTTTCATTTTCTTGAGAAGAGAGTTACTTCAAAGTGAATTGGGATACTATGCGTGATCACAAAGTTCTTGGGTAATTCCAAGATTGAATATCAGCAGGGCTTATTCATCCACTGTGATGTTCCTTGCGATGACATTTAAGCACCACGGCACAAAAGTCATTCCTCGTCTTGTCGGGTAGTAAGATTTACCATATTGGCATACTTTCTTGTGTGCGCAGTAACTTTTCCCTTGTAAACGGTGTTCATTATATATCCGTCTGCACGATACTACTTGTATGAGTGAGCTCCTGTGGAATAGCATCTTCAGTAAAGAGTCTTTTGCGTTGAAAAAGGAAGAAAATGATAAGTCATTTGGTAGACAAAATAACATAATTAAAAAATAGACTAACATAAAATATAAACTTTAAAATATAAATGCATAAACTTTTCACAAATAGATACTTTTTCTCGAGATGGCTTGTTTCTTCTTCTTTTCTTTTGGTACACGGGAGATCTGATTTCCTTGGACTATGTTAAGTTCGACTAAGTTTGCAGTCTCCATTGTTCGACACTTTATAGATCAATGACATGAGTTCTTTCTCAAACAGGTTTTCCAAATCCACCTGAAAAACTAAATTAAAAACACATTGCAAATTCAAGAATTCTTTTTTCACAGATTAAAGTTCTAAAAATTGTATTTTTGAAAAATTTTGTTCACGTCTGGAGTGCTGTTGTTTCGTTGCTGTGCTGGATTCAGGCTCGACGTGGCTAAGGATCAAAATAAATAAATCAATAAATGAAGAAATTAACAGTGATAGTCTATTGTCTAAGCAAAAAATGTGAGTCGACTCTGGACGAAAGCAAGGAAAGAAATGCTAACATTTCTCTGGATAGCCCTATATCGAGTAGGATCTCTTTATTTCATTTGAATGGTGATTGGCTAAGAGGCGACCGAGTAATTTTTTAGAAAATCTGATAGCCATACAGAAATGCATTCTTTCACCTAAAGAGGCACACAAAGGGGCGCAGCGGCAGACGCCATATTGTAAAATAACATGCTCAAACAATAAACTGATGATGTCATTTGAAATACGTGTTTGAAAATGTCGTTGCCAAAAAGCGAAAAACAATCGAGTTGCCACAAAAAATACAACTTTTAAAAATATTGTCGTTGCTACATAATAAAACCGAAACTTTCAAAAAGCATGGCGTCATTCGTGCAGATCACATTTAGTTGGCACATGATCCAAGATGGCTGTGGCCATGATCCTTTTCTGTGATATCACCTCCACCGGCTGAATACCTGGGCTTACTACTCATACAGTGCCGTACAGTTTTCGGCCTTCAAGAAAATATCTAGGTATTCTATAGAATACCGGATTCCATACTTTGCGCGTAGCATATATGAGGATATATTTGTCTTACACACTGACATCTGAAAACTTGCTTCATAAATGGCTGAAACATCCTTGGTTTAGGAAAGAACAGATGCACTAGTCCAATTGACATTTTAACTCGAACATTTAATGGGGATATCAATGGCTTCTGCACTCCATGAAAATGGACGACAAGAACATAAATATTTACAGGGAAATTGTAGCAATAAAGAAAATTTTAAAAAATTTCACCTTTAGAACATCATTCATACCTTTTTACATCTCAGATATCTTATTTATTGTCATGGCGGCCTCGTCTGGGTTTTTTTACAAAACAATTTCATTGAGTGGCTTGCACTGCCATCTATCGGTCGTGAAAGAAGACCTCTCACACAAGCCCATGCATTCTGATGGCATGCGTCCTCGCGTGCTGGAAAAAGGGTCATCATCATCTGGGGATCTACAAAGTTAAAAAAGGAGAGAAAAAGATAATTTTAAGTTTCACTGAAAGTAAAATGAACGTCATTGTAGGGGAATCTCTTCTTCAGCGCCTTCTGCATAAATCCGTCTGAATTCGTCTTTGTACATACATCTTCTTAAACATGTTTTGGATACGTCTTTTAAATACGTTTTCTTAAATACCATCTAGATACGTCTTCTTAACCATTGTCTCCTTAAATATGGTCTAAATATGTCTTTTAAATACGTCTTCTTAAACATCGTCTTCCTTCACATATCTTCATTCTTCTTAAAATAGTTCATATCTGCAAACAATTGTCTTTCTTGTCAAATCGGCGGATATTTGTCAAGTTGGAGAAAAGTCTAAATCAGGAATCATCAAAATCGGTGTTGCATTATCAAAGATCAAGTAAGGTCGAACTGGTATGCGTCATTACGTCTCATTCTGATGATTTTGTGTGGACCTAATAACTTGGATTTGGCTTTATACCTGACCCTGATTGGATTCGTTTGATAGGTACCATATCATGGATTTTGTATTTATAAGCGAATTTTCGACTTATATTGCAAGTCTTTCGATTTAATTCTTGGATCTTCTGAATCTACATTTCCACCTCTTTACGTAGATTATCTCTAAATTAGATGAAGTCATTCCGGATTTCAGCTTCTAACAGTTCTTTGACCTTCCGATCTTTATTCGTCTTCATCTTTATCTTCGTACCAAACAAAAGCTCAAAAAGATATTGAATTTATGCTACACTGATTACTCGAATTAATAATTTGTTGGACATCATTTATATGCTTATGCCATTTCGTAATGTCATCTATGGCCAATTTAGAAATGACTAATATCATAATGGAATTTAAACATTCTACTTGTCCATTAGCTCTTGATAATGCTGTTGTGATTAAGGATTAACGAATATTTCAGTATAATAATGAGCACAATTCTTGAGATGTAAATGCAGTTCTGTCAGCCACTATATTGCAAGGGTTTCCAGACAATGATATCTTAATTTAAAGTTTTGCTATTATTTCTTTACTAGAGATCGTTTTAGTCGAATATAGCCACGCAAACTTTGTAAATGAATCAATAATCGGGAAAATATATTTATAATCTTGTTAAAACTTTCTAAAGGTCCTAAATGGGCTACGTGATAAGTATTGAAGGGAATGTCTTCTTTAGGTAAAGGATATAATAATGTTGTGACTCTATAAGAGGAAGAACACAACAAAACAAATTTAACAATTTTGCCTCAACTACTATCCAACCAAGAAAAATTGCGTTGTGAGTGTGTGTTTTTTTTTCTTTTAGTATAACAACCCAATGAACCTTGATGCTAGTGAATGTAACTAAACATAACAAAAAATACAATAATCAGTATTAACTTTTAAGAAAAATCTTAGTGTTTATTTGTCAAAACAGATCAAATTATGAGAAATCAGTATCAATTTAATAATAAAAAGAAACTTCATCTCTCTGGAGAGTGAAAATAATCTAAGAAATTCTAACATTGACAGCGAAGCATTTTTGTTTTAACAATTCAGTAATTTCATAAAAAAAAAAGAATTAACACCTTCAAAATTTAACTAACTATCTGTTAATCCAACATAACTATTTTATCTCTTAACAATTTAAGCCTTTTAAAACAAAGCTAAATATATATTTTTTGTTTTTTTAACAATTATATTCTTTTCATCTTATTATTGCACAGAAAAAATACAAAATTTCTATTATTCAGAAGAAAGTTAAATTTATATCTTATTTCACAGAAAATAAAAGGAATACTACTATTCCTAACAACTTAAAATTACCTTCTTTTTTTTATTTCACAAAGAATAAAAGAATAAGACCAATCATTAAATTTCGATATCTTATTTTAAAGCTCATCGAAAAAAAAGTTTTCTAATATTTTGTATTCAATTAACAGAGTACCACAGAGTTACCCTCTTAAGAAGGCTTAGAATATTAACATAGGAGCGGAAATTCTATTTCAATTTTACAATTTACTTTAGCTTTGCATTTTCAGTTTTACCATTTACTTTAACTCAGCATGTACAGCATGATCATCAAATAAAACAAAATTTCAAATTTCTCAACCACTCAAATCTTTACACAAAATCATTGAAAAAAATTAAACCAGTGTAATTTACAATTTTAAAATAGGACGAACCTTTCTAACAATTAATTCTACAAGTTTTAAGGTTACGATTAAGTAAGGTTAGGATTAAGATTAACCCAGTTATGAAAGGAAACGACGAGAGGAAAAACGACATACTGATGAAGATGACACAGCAATCGTTCTGAAGCAATGGTCGTCGGCTCCATAACATAGGCTGTAACGGATCACCATCGGAAAACTTTACCGGAACGTGGGCATACGTAAAGGACTTTAGCCGGAGAGGAGTGCTTGCTGGAGACGTGGACACAGCAGCAGAAGAACGCATTAAGAAAGAAATTCAGCAAGATGAACTTAGATGATGGAATAATTAAGATCTAAGGTATATTTTTAGGCAACATCATTAAGAGTAGATTCCAGGCATACGGAGAACATAATGAAGAAGGAAGGATCACAATGCAGGATATTTTTGCCAAGTTATAGCGATTTCCTATTAGTTGTTTTAGTTTTCAATTCTTAAAATAGCCGAAAATCATTTCAGGAACCCTGGAGCACTTGTGAGGGGTAAACTGCCCTTTAGGATGTACTACTGAAAATTCATAACTGATTAAGGCCTGAGGGCAGCAAATAACATCATCTTATCTGGTAAATCCTTCTAACATACTGAGGCGGCAAAAAGTCCCGCTTACAATACAAAGAACATCCTTAAAACTGCATAAAAACAAGCTCAAGGAACGAAGCGGTGCAATGTCAAGCAGCGAAGAAAGTGAGGCCAAAAAAGAGGAGAAGCGACACCTGCACCGGAGTTTTGTTAAGAAAGGAAACCATATAACGCCAAGACCAGCTAAAACAAGGTGAAAAATCCAGTACTCCAAACCCCACATACATCCCTGTAAAATTTCTCCATTTTCCGAGGTGTTGAACTAAACAGAAATTCAGATATCGCCAAGCTCGCCAAACGAAATGCCAAAAATTTGGAAACAGGTGCAAGGCCAACTGGCAACCAAAAGTCATCCACCAGAAATCCCCGGAATAAAAAGTGCAACTTTTTCAATCCCTTTCCCCAAAATCCTTAAAACAAAGCAAAGTGTAAAATTCAGTTAATTGACTGTATCTTAAAATCTGTTAAAGCTAGAATCGTAAAAGTGATCTTAAATTAAAAACCTAACTTTTCTGCATCCAGTGATATAAATTAATAATGGGTCAACTTCAGTTAAGTAATATTAAATCAAGTTTATTATATAGAAAAGCACCCAATTCCATTGTGCGTTTCAACGCGTTTACGAGTAACGAGTGGAAAGTACGTATAAATCTTAACTACCAAAAACCCCTAATTAAAATTAAACAAAGCAAATATAAATACAGCATATTAAATAAAATACACGTTGTGTAGCACAAATTTAGAATAATAATAAAAATTAATTCTTAAGTCATAACTTAAATAATCAAGTGAATTTGTTACACAACAATAAGCCTTTCTTCTTTCCAGATTTTCGATTGGCCAATATACAAGTAACACAATATGCGATGCATTTTTCAATTTTCTCTTTCAGTTTGGGAATATAAAAATCTTTCAAATGTCCTTCGGTACGTTTGGTAGCAAAGTGACCACATTCATGTACGTCTTTAATTACTTCAGTTTGCATAATCTCAGTTACTACTATTATTTGAACCCCATCCACCATTTTGTAAAGCACGTCATTCCGTAAGTAATAATCTTCATGGGCTTCAAAACTTTTTTCACAGCTTTTATATTTTCGTCAGTTCGAGCTTGAATTATCTCAAATGTTACACTATCTTGAACTGTCATACATGCAGGGTTTCTACTCAAAGCGCTAACATGTTGCATACGGGTACCAGATATGTGTTAGACTGTGTGATAGTAATCTTCATTAATGTCCATTTATATATATTTTAATATAAACGCCTTTCTTGCTCAAAGTTTATTTAAAGGCATTATAATCTGTCATGCTTTCAAATGGAATGCCTAGTACTTAGACCCTGAATTTTTTTAGAGCTTCTACGACTGCTTTAACTTCGAATTCGTAGCTCGAATATTTACGTTCAATATCCGTCGTCTTCTTACTCGTATAATAAAGTGGACACATCTAATTATCATTTAAGGACTTCTGCAGTAGAACCGCGACGTAAACGTCAGAACTAACATTGATGTGTATTTCCATTTCTGCTTTCCGACACAAAACATGTTTAAATGACAATATGCTTTTCAATTAGAAGCCTAAAGTTCTTTATTTTCGAATTTAAATTTAGAAGCTTTCTTCCAGAAATCTCTAAGTGATTTTGTAGTTAATTTAATAATTAGGTATGAATTTTCTAAAATAACTCGTTAAGCTTAAATAACTTTGAACATCTTTTATACAACTATGCTCCAGAAACTTCATTAGTATAGTTTTACAGGAAGAATGATATAATTTCCCGTCTTTAATTTTGTGACCTAGAAATTCCATTGCACGTTTTAAAAATTGATATTTCTTAATGTTAAGTTCTAATCCCTATTCCGATGCAGTCTGTAACACGTGCTTCAATTTTTGGATTCTTTGAGTTTCGTTTTCGGAAAGCATAATGGTATCATCCGTACAGGTTATTACAGTGTTAGCATTTAAAATATCAGGAAATACATGGTAGATATACCTTTGGAAAACGCTTGCACTGTTAGGAAGACAAACAGAGCATTCAAAAATTCAAATTGTCCTTTTTGTGTTACGAAATATTTGCATTCTACTTTCTTTAGTCTACATGAACATTAAAAAACCCCTTTTTCACGCCTAATGAAGTCTAATGTCCTTTGTCGACTCTGATTTGTCAGTGACGTCATAAATTAATAGCAGTGCAAAGCGGTCGGGAATTATTTTTTTATTCAGGCGTCTATATTCCACACATAGTCGGATAGTCAACGTTTTTTCTGCACAACATTACTTGAGTAATCGCAACAGCTTGGTTTTATAATTTATTTATTTAACCACTCAAATATCTTTTTATGAATTTCACTTTGCTCTGTAGCTGGGAGACACCTCGCGCACAATGAACTAGAAATTTATCTGTCAACATTAGTCTGATGTTCAGACGAACATCAAATAGTTTCCAAGCTTCATTTTTTTTAATTTCGGCTTTTTCATGTATAGTTAATTCCCCTTGCCTTCTAACATCTGTCCCAATGATAGCTTGTAAAAACATTTCGTTTTCTGCCATAACACAAGTATTTGATCTAAATGAAAAACCATCAATTTCTAATTCACCTTCAAATTTCCTTATAAGTTTAATTTTCCTATTGCCAAATTCCGTTAGCTGAAGATTTGATGGCTTAAGTTCAAGGGAACCTACCAAATCTGACATTAAATTCAGTGATTTTGTAAAAATTCGTATAAATGATAGCAAATTAGATATTTCTGCAAAAATCAACGGGGGGTTTCTAAAAGTTTTCTCTGGTATTGAAGATGAACAGAGGATGATTACACGTTACCTTAACGAAAGGAAATAGACCATTACATCCTAACTACTAAATTAGAAAGGCCACTGAAAGTAGTCATTCGAGGATTCCCTATTGACTGCCCCGTCGAAGACGTTCACGAGGAACTAATAAATCGTGATTACAAAGTTAGAAAGGTAGACAAAATGCATCACATAAAATCTGACATACCAATGCCCTTCTTTCAGCGGCAAATAGAAAAACTACCAGGAGACGAGCAGATCTATGATATCACCAAAGTATTAGGTTTTTATGTGGAGACTGTTGTGTATAAGGTTAAAGGGGGTATTATACAGTACCATAATCGTCAGTACTTCAACCACTCGTCTGAAGACTGTAAACTCGAGCCCCGGTGAGTAAAGTGTGCTGGGCCACACAATACTGCAGATCGTTCTGCAAAGCGTCTTGACATAGTTAAGTGTTGCAATTAACAGCAAACAGGGCATACCGCGAACTATCGTGTGTGTCCTAAATTTACTAATATAACTAAGAATGTTAAATCTGTGGATAATGCAAACTGAAATAAGGACATTACTAATAATAAACCGGCTAATGTTGTGCAGTGAAAATCATATGCAAGTATGGTTCAAAATACTAATGTTAGTGATAATATATCTAATGATGTAACTAATAAGGCAAAAATTGATAATGTTAAAACTGCCGCTGTTAAATATAAAAATGTAAATCCATGTAATGACCTGGGCCTTGGTGCCCTTACTGATATTTTAAAATTTTTTCAGGAAATTGGTAGCATGTTCAAAGGCTTTTCGCTGATGAACATTCCTAAGAAATTTTTGACAAAACGCCTGAATTACAGGCATGTGATAATGCCATAGATAAATTATTGATACTTTTTTCTATTTTTGAAGATATTTTTGGTTCATGTTGTAACGCAAAATAATGTCTAATATTATTTATGATTGTATTAATGCTATTACACGGAAGGCGAACGGACTATCCCGTAAGCTTAACGAACTGCGAAACTGACCAGATCTTATGTTCTGGGCAGTTCCGCAGACCTTATGTTCTGAGCAGTTCTTATGAATACTGCCCAGATCTTATGTTCCTACAGAAGTACAAACTTGGCCTATATACATTAACAGCTGGTCCTATATACATTACTAACTACTGTGTCTACAGATCACATACACTGAGTCAAGTCAGAGCTGGAGGAACTGCAAACCCTATTAAGCGCTGTATCCCCCATTATCCGGTTATAATACCACAGCTTTCAGTCATAGAGGCCTCTGCTATTACACCCGCAATCAATACTTCATCAATTTCTTCATTTAAAATAACTTCAATCATTCAAGCATTCAAGCAATCAACTTCTTCATTTATAACATGTAACATACACTTTTATTTCCACCTATATTCCACCACGCTGAGATCCGTTATAGGTCAAGGCTGACATACGTATAAAACTTGGTACATATGCTATAATAGGTGGAGATTTAAATGCACGACACCGCCCGTGGAACTGCTATAATTCTAACACCACTGGTACTGTAATCTATGACGTGGCCTCTACGGCGGGATTACATATAGCAGCTCCCGAAACCCCAACAAGGTATGTATGTTGCAAATTCTACAGGGATCACCGATTTCTTCCTTCTCAGAAATACCAGCGTTCCGTTTGATATTTCTGTGATGTATGAACTCTCATCTGACCATAATCCGGTCAGAATGATCCTAAATATTAGCAATTATACCTCACCAGACAACAGAGCCTTCACTACAGACTGGCATAAGTACGCCAAAGATCAGCACAACATGCATTACACCACTCCAGCGATACACTCGCGAGAGGACATAGACAGCTTAATCAAGGTATTCACAAGCGCTGTTCAAAATGCTTCTGAATTTGCCAAAAAAGAAATCACAGTTACAAAAGTGAAAAGAACTAAAGAGCTTGGTCAACTCATTAAGGAACGAAATGCATCTAGGAGGCAGTTTCAAAGAACAAGACGCAGAGATTACAAGCATATCCAACAGGTTAAATAATGCACTCAAGTCTCTTACAAATGTACAAGCACAACTCGAATGGAGTAAATACTTAAATTCTCTTTCCACTGAGGATAACTCTTTGTGTTCCAAAGTATAAGAAATGCCACAATAACAATTCGCCCCTTAAAAGACAAAAACAGGATCCATTACACCGAAACTCAGAAAGGAAAACTTTTAGAACAGCATCTGGAATCTCAATTTCGCATAAACAACATTCATGCTACTACAACAGAAAGCTTACTTCAGAATTTCAACACAAATTACAAACCCACTCACGGACAACATAACTCCAGTCATGCCATTGGAAATCTTGCTATATCCAAAAGTTAAAGATGAAAAAGAGTCCTGGCATCGACAGAATCTCCGACCTCCTGATAAGAAATTTCCGCTGAAAACTGTATTCCTGTTCATAAAAATACGCAATATCATCTTAAAATGGTAGTACTTTCCGAGCGAATGGAAGACGGCTTCTATTACTCCCATCTTGAAACCTAGCAAACCTGCTGCAGCGGCAGAATCTTATAGACCCATCAGCTTGTTGTCATGCCTGAGCAAAATTATGGAAGCCGTTCTACTCAAACGACTCAACGACCATATCGAAGAAAGAAGTATCCTCATTTCGTATAAGTTCGGATCCCGAAGAAATCTTTCGACAACCAACCAGCTATACAGGTTGGTGGAAACTATCTCTGAAGGTCTGGCTAAAAGAAAGGTCACCGGAGGAATTTTCATCGACATCGATAAGGCTTTCGATCGTGTGTGGCTGGATACACTCTTCTACAAGTTATACTGTCTGGGTTTCGCAGATTACACCATAAACACTGTGAAATCTTACCTGACCAGTAGACACTTTGTCGTTCGTATCTATGGCACATATTCCACCTTCCAAACAGTCTAGGCCAGTGTACCACAAGGATCCTGACTTGGGCCTACATTGTTTATGACACAACGATCCTAGCACAAAATGCATTTCTAAATCCCGTCATCCTACGGTTACAACACATACAAGCATTAGAGACTTGGCTCACAAGTGGAAAATTCTTGTGAATGTCTACAAGACCAAAGCTATCTTGTTCACAAGAAAAAAGAGTATCAAAAAGGACCTTAAGTTTTATGGAACTACCCTACCCTGGGCCAAGCAAATCTTTTATCTTGAGATGATTCTCAATAATACTCCCACATGGACCCCACACATTACATCTATAATAAAAAAGTTTCGAGTGCGTAAAGCTCAATTCTTCAGCTTAATTGCTCGAAACAGTGTTTTATCTTTAAATAACAAGTTACTCATTTATAAGTTCATTCAACGTCCATTATTTTGTTATGCATGTCCAGTCTGGGCTTATGCCTGTAAATCAAATAGAAAAAGATTGCAAACGGCGCAGAATTGTGTTCTCCGCCAAATTACAAATTCTTCTTGGTACTTAACGCAATAGCCGCATCCACGAAGAACTTAAGGTCGCATTACTTAAAACTCACTACTACAACCTTACCAAGCAATTTCATTAAAGTCAGGTTAAAAACAACAATGCAGCCATCAAAATATGTGACTATGATTATAATGACCTGTCCAATTTAAACAGACATATGGCCATCCTGAATATTTTATAACATGTAATCTGGCTTTTATTGCATCTTCTGTATTGAATCTATAGGTGTTGTTTATTGTACATTTATTGTATATTCTTGCATTTTATTGTCGTACTACTGTGAAGTTTCTTCATGTGTCAACTTGCTCCTACTGCATCCTAATACTTTACTAGCAGCACTAAAACTTTTTGTACTTGCCAACGTGTTAACCCCTTTCAATTCAGGCTCTTGCAGCTAGCTTGAGCGGCACAGCTAAGCAGTTATGCTTTAATATTTATTATAACTTTATTGTCCAGTTAATGTGAAGTATCAATTACGAAACGTTTTTGATTCGATTACGGGTAGGGCCTTCTTGCCCAGGTACCCAGGTGTTACACCGTTCAACAGCGCTTTGTTAATACCTGCGACACAGGGTCTAAACCGCCCCCATTTAGAGAAGCTAAATTTTCGCATAAGTGGACGTGTTTACAGCTTTCCCGCTCTGTTTTCCCATTCCGGTTTCGCGTGTTCGCTCTGATTGGTCGACGCTTATACCAAGTCTGCTAGTTGAAAACACATAGTTGAAAACTTTATGCAAGAGCCCTAAACCCGATATTTTGACGCAGCACAGACTGGTTGCCTAGCTACACAGCTCGGCTTAAACCACTTATGCCCTTTATACCGTCGTCTAAACGCAGCTTTACTTACGTCGTGGACTTAATGACGCATAGTTTGTTTACGTATACTACGTCTCATCTCGTAACTTTAAAAGTTTATATAGTTTATTTGTGTTATATTTACCATTTTTAACTGCTATTTATCATGCTTAATTCAGCAAAGACATAAAAAATGTAAGATAGTATCTGTAAGAGAGAATTTCAAACTTGGTGGACCGAGAAATGTGGCATAATTAGTAAAGGCGACAAAGCGGTGTGTGGTTTTATATTCTGGAACAGTGGTATGTAGAACATCGTCTGTAAAACCGCATTTAGGGACAAATTACAAATCCGTTTGTCACAAAAGCGAGCGAGAGCAAAAGGAATTAATTGCAAGCGCAATAAAAGACAGAAATAAAAGTCGAAGTCTATGATTAAATACGTTGGCAAAAATTGTCGTGCGAGCGTGGCAAGTTACTCGGCTGAAAATGTCATTGTTCGGCATAGTAAACCTTTTCAAAAGGGAGAGATTTTGAAGGAAGCCTGGTTAACATGCGCATCCTCAAACTTTTGATGATTTGGATAATAAAGATAAAATAATTCAGCGCATCAAAGATACTCCTTCATCTAGAAACACAACAAAAGAAAGAATCTTAAAAGTGGCCGAAAATGTAACAGATCAACAAAAAAATGACATTCACTCCACTTTTTTCATGTCGCTATGTCTTACCGAAAGTATTAATGTCATTAAATCTACACGTTTAGCGGTTTTTGCTCGATATTGCGTAGGAAACGTCATTAAGGAAGAATTATTAGCGATAATATTGTAATTAACTACAAAAGGCTCAGATATTTGTGCGGCTGTTAAATATTCGCTTGCTGAGAAAGAAATTGATTTGAAAAGAATTGTTTCAGTAACAACTGATGATGCTCCAAGTGCAGTGGATGAAAAAAGTAGTTTCATTAGTTTATTTCACACAGACATAGAACATTCGATTCTTGAATTCCACTGCATCATTCATCAACAAGTCTTATGCGCTAAGAGTGGTTTAACATCCCCTGATAATGTAATGGGTTAATCGCAAAAATAATCAACCTCATATCGTCACAGGCTTTACATAAGCGAAAGTTTGATGCTTTGTTGGATGAAGTCAACTCGATGTATAAGGGCTTACTGATGTATAATAATATTCGCTGGTTGAGCCGCGGGTATGTACTTCAAAGATTTCTTGACTGCTTGGAAGAAATCAGACTGTTTCCGAAAAATGAGGGAAAAATTGATCGATACCCATAGTTGTTGGAAGTTACGTGACTTTCAAAATTGATGTTTTTTTACAGACATATGCCAACATTTCAATGAACTGAACATAAAGCTTCAAGGCACAAAGAAAACAATTACCGTCATGATGGATCTCATTCGATTTTTGACGCTAAACTGCATGTTTTCAGGAACGATATTATTACAAAAAACTACAAATATTTCCCAAACTTGAAAAAAATATCAAAGATCTAGATGTACATGAGAAACAAGACGAAGAAAAGGCTATTGAAGAATTTATTTCCGTAACTTACTCTTCAAGCAAGGAATTTTCACGAAGATTTTCTCAGTTCAAAGAATTATCGGAAACGCTCAAGTTTATTATGTATGCTGATGTGATTTCATTTGATAAACTGAACTTGTCCCAATTCGACTGAAATTGCTTGAAAGAAAGAAAAAGTTGGAATTGATTGAAACAGGAAGATCAAGAAGCAATATAAGTAAAAATGCCAGTAACGAAATTTTGGCAACATGGAATTCGATTTCACGCTCATTTAACTGTTTGAAGACGTTGACTCATATTTTAACCCTATTTTCATCTACTTATGGCTGCGAGGCATTATTTTCAGAGATGAACAATATTAAAAAGTCGCTTACAAAACGTTTGGCAGATGATTCCAGTTCAGCATGCATTGTGTTAAAAGTACCATCTTACAACCCTAATATATGTTATTTGTCATCTAATCTGCAACAGCAGAAGTTATACTAATGTTACTTTAATTCGAATTACACATATAACTGTATTTTTTTGTTAGTAAATAAAAAGTTTTGAGTATTTAGTTTTATGATTTTTCCCAATAATCACCAAGTCAAAATTATTTGACGCCACGTCTATGGCTTCATTAAACATTTCTTTAGAAAAAATTGTCAATCCATAAAGTTTCACCACCCATATCCTAGGCTCATCTCGGACCAAACCTCTATCATGTGGGGAGACACTTGTCTTATACCTTGACGTCTGAAAACTTACTTCATAAACGGCAGAAAGTTCTTTGGTCTAGGAAAGAACCAAGGAGGTTAGAATACATAGAGATAGAGCCTCTGCTATTACAGTACGAAGAGAGTGAAGCCGTGGGAAGAAAATAAGCCACGCCACGTGAGGGCAAGAAAAGGCTAAGCGCAGTGAGGTTAAACCTTAGCTGCTTTCAAGTTCTCACCGTGTTTTCTGATTTTCTATGCGAAAATTTGAGAGGACAAAAAGGTACTGAATTGTGCGAAAATAATGTCTACATTTGCGGTTTCATTTCCACGTAAAAGAATGTTTTTGAACATGCATAAGAAAGTAGGATAATCGAAATGTGTGTTTGAAAGGCTTTCAAGAAAGAGATTGAGTATTTTCTTTGTGTAACGTCCACGAAGAAGCATATGCAGTTCTTAGATTTTCCTTTTCATAATAATAATAAATGTGATACTCGTATGTGAACTTATATGTGAAGGCAAAACGGTTTGTAAACAAGGGGAGGGAGAGTGGCTAGATCTTTACAGAAAAGAAAATAGTTTACTTTAATGTGTGATCATATTATATTACAAGTCTTATCTTTCATGTGTTCAGCGTTATCTTTCCTGTGTTCAGTGCTATCTGTCGTGTGTACAGTGTATTACAAGTCTTATCTTTTATGTTACTATATTTTATTTTGTGCTCAACTAAACATATAATAACAGGATTTGATTTTAAGTCACATTTGTTGTGTCAGTTTTAAAAATAGTAGTGTATAATTTGCATAATTTTTATCATTGTTTATTCAAATTAAGTTTTTTCAAAAGATAAGTAGTATTTATAACATGAAAAACTTGAGAATTATATGCAATTACATAATGTAGAAAATGTAAAAGTAAAATGAAATGGAGTGAAAACAAAAGGAATAAAGGCGCGAAGTATCTGTTGTCTTTAATTTACAACTACTAGGAACAATATTGGGTGCGGTTAAGTTCTATAGGTTCTATTGCTAGGAAGCATATTGGGTGTGGTTAGGGTAGTCAATCTTTCTAAGCCACGACTACTAAGGGCAAGCTTTCCCCCTTTTTTGGCTTCACTTAGACTGTGTGGAGTGCATCTCCATGTGTTCTAACCTCCTTAGGAAGAACAGATAAACTAGTCTAACTGACATTTTAACTTGAACATTTCATGGAGATATCAAAGATCACATCCCATACAAATATACAATCACTTCCAAAAGTTAAGTATGTAAGATGTAAAATGCAAACAAATCAACAATTACTGTTTTGATTGACACAAAAGTCGTAAGGAAAGTAGCATATATATTTATGCATAAAACAAAATCAATAATTATATACAGAAATGAAAACAATATTAAATTTTTGTGAGTTGTCAGATAATGACATACTGGAGACTTAAACAGATTTATGTATAAAGTGAAAATAAACAGCATAAAATGAAAAAAGGACATTAATAGGCTATGTGATCCCCCCTCATCTGTATACAAAGTTTACATATTGTGATCATGCTTTCAATTAGGTGGTCAACCACCGCAGAATTAAACAATCGCCATTCTTCTTGTAGAGCAGTTTCCAGCTCAATAAGAGCGGCTGGAGGTGGAAAACGTGAAGATACAGCACGGCCGAGAGCATCTCAAAGATTTTCAATGGGATTAAGGTCTGGCGAAATATGCTGGCCACGCCATACGCGCAATCCCTTCACTCTCCAGGTAGTCATCGACGATGTCAGCTCTATGGGGACGTGCGTTATCGTCCATTAAAACAAAAGTAGGGCCAACTGCTGCAGCGTACAATCTCGCAATGGGTTCTAGGACTTCATCTCGATACCGGACAGCCGTCAAAGAACCCCGTTTAAAGATGTGCAGGTCGATGAGGTATCCTAATGAAATCCCTGCCCACACCGTAATGCTTCCGCCTCGGAATGCGTGATGTTCGGTGATGTTTTGGGACTGATTGCGTGTTCGTTGTTCACGCCATATCCTTATATGCTTGTCATCTGGCTCCAGAGCAAATCTTGACTCATCAGTAAACATGACATTGCCCCAGTCAGACACATTCCACTTGACATATTCCCGGCACCACTGTAATCGTGCCCCTCTTGATTGGACGGATAGAGGAGCACCAACTCGAGGTACCAGGGCGTACAGTCCATTCATATGTAATCCTTGGCGTACAGTAGCTGCAGATATCGCCTTACCATTGGACGCTGTAACCATAGATGTCCCACGTGTGGAGGTCGCTCTGCGATTCCGCTTGGCTACAATAGCAATATATCGATCTTCAGCGGGGGTTGTAACCCTTGGGCGACCGGCTACGAGCCTTCGGACAACTGTCTGTGTGATTTGGAATTGTTTCTACAAACGTAAAATGACAGAATGATGAACGCCGAAGAAAAGAGCAACATCTGTAATCGACTGTCCTGCTTCAATGCGTCCCACAGCACACCAGTGCTCAGAATCTTCCATTCGTCTTCTGGAAGTCATAGAAACACGTATGTCTTGAAAATAAATTGTACGGAAGTTTTAAACACCTTCTATCAGCATTTACAATCAACTTCTGTAACACTGTATAAAGCTTCTTATAAGACTGCCTTTTTTGCATATTTCTTGACATGAAAGCGCGATTGGCTGTTATCTAAACATATCTGCGTACTTCCATCTACCTCTGCAGCGAATTGCATCCTCTTTAATTCTGATTCTCTTCCGGAAATTAGCATTTTCCTCTCCGTGCTTAACTTTTGGAAGTGAGCGTATTACTCATATTCAGGAATGAATGATCCTCGATATAAAAATTTCAAACTTAATATGATGCAACTGAAATTTTTTTTCAGCTAGAAATATCAAGCATTTTAAACATTTTCGTTTCTCTTTGCATTCATAATTTTCAATTGGTTTTACCAGAAGTAACCAAAAAGAAGAGAGATTTTAATAATCTTTACGCTTAAAATATTGTAAAAAGAAAGAAAAAAATCCTTTCAGTGAAAAATAGATTCAGTCATATTTCTTTATGTTTAATTGATATTACGCACTCTTCTGGAAAAAAAATGAAATAAATGCTATGGGAATCGAAACTGCTGAATTTTCTAAAATATCTAAAATTCTGGAACTCGAATCTTTTGAAATCTAATCCAAAAAATAATTAAACGTTTCAATTCAAAACTTTGGAAAGATTAATTTCATTGACTGCCGGTACAAATGTGGATTATGATACGAACGTGATTTTGCATTCAGAGGTATCCTAATCGGGTCCGTGACACTTAGCCGACAACCACTTAGCCGACGGGACACTTAACCGACACCAGTTAGCCGACACGGACAGTTAGCCGACAGGACATTTAGCCGACTCAGACAGTTAGCCGACAGGTTATTTAGCCGACACGGACAGTTAGCCGACAGGACATTTAGCCGACACGGACAGTTAGCCGACAGGACATTTAGGTACGAGACACTGAACTGTCAAGCCATTTAGTCAACAGGACACTAAGCCGACAGTGACGTTTAGCTGGCACGTAGCGAAATTGAAAAAGTGTTGAAATTTCTCGTCAGGGAATATGATTTAATTTTCGAAAGGAAGAAATAATTTTTCACTTGCGTCACGACGGTCACTTAGTTGCATTTTAATATTGTATCTGCAGAAATTGTTCGTAAAGTAATCAACTGGGTTTCTTTGAACACTAATTAACATTAATTTTTCACATCAACATTAATTTTTCACATCATTAATCATCTCAACATTAATTTTTCACATCATTAATCACATCATTAGTTTCCTATCATTAATCATTTCTTGTTTACTTAATGATATTAATTTTCCATTCTCGCTCCTCCAAAATGCTTGCAAATTTCTAATATCTTTACGTTTCATTACTATTTTACTCATCACATAATATTACATTCTTCCCTTTACAAAGTCGTTTAGCTCCTCCCACTAATGAAATTTTCTCTCCCTGTCCTATGAAGCGACGCAGTC
>KK117757.1:4924-39825 GCA_000611955.2 Stegodyphus mimosarum | reverse complement strand
AAAAAAATACTTTGTGAAAAGAATATATATATATTTCAATAAAATATAGTTCATGTTATCGTTAAACCTGCATAAGTGTGCCAATTTTATTTCTGCGAATAGAGTCGACGAATAACATTCATAAGTGGATGAAAACGAACCCGAAGAGATGAATTGGTCAAGGATCATGACATATATATATATTTTTTTTATCTGTACAAACGTATATATAGATATATGTGCATATTAAAATATGTCAAAGAAATTAAGGCAATATATTAAAAGGACATAAATACAGGTATAAAATGACAAGAAATTTTTTACATTAAATCAAGAAAATAAATTTTTCTGATAGTAGTTTTGGGAAATTTTTGCTTTCTTAGTGAAACCCTGGCCGGTCAGAGGGTTAAAAAGTGCATTACATGAAATTGTTGACGATTAGACAATAGCTCATAGTACAGTCTCATTGGGTTACTGGCTTTTGTGAAGGATATCTTAGCATACAAGATCTCAGCAGCAGAAAAGCCAAGACAACTGATGAAGGAAGCATACAGTTACAATGGGCTATAAAGGAATAAAAGGCATTGAGAAACATGCAAAGAAATATCGTAAACTATTTTAAAAGCAACCAGCATCAGTATTCTGTATTTTGACAGAAGCTTTGTAAAAAAAAAAGGTGGGGAGAGGAAAAAAAATTAAAAAGAAAATCTGGAAGGTTTCAGATTTTAAATTACGTCCAAAGGGGCGTTTTTCTTAGCATTTTATGTGTTACCTTTATTTATTAACTATCATGTTCTTAGCGCTTAAACCATAAAATTCAGGTAAAGAGCAATATCACAAAATAATTTTAAACTGAGCATATCTTTAGAATTTCCTATGCACAGTCTCACGAGCTGGAGATAAAAATGTTTTTTCTGCACAACGTTGTCATTGCTCGCTTCGAAATCCTTGAGTTTGTTAAACAAATATTCGTTAACGTTTTACAAAATATGAAATCGATAATAAAACAAATCCCAAATTTCAAATTTGGGCTTCCAGATGCCCATATTCGCAGCAGGATTACGTCATTCAGAATTCGATGGCTCTAGGCACCGTCGTTTTATCACAATGCGAGAAACATACATGCATTTATGCGCATTCTTCATTATTTAATTTCTTTAAATATAATACAGGGTTGCAATATTTGATAGCAACAGTTTGAAAAGTGAACCGACATTTAATGTTTCCGACGCAAAATCGCAAAACGAAAACAATAGTCCTTCAGAGACAAAGCCCCTTTTTACTAAAAAGAAAAAAAAGGATTGTACTGATTGTGAAATTTTATCAGGTCCATTACTCTTGATGTAATCTTGTTGAAATGAAGATTTTGGGATGAAAGATTTCTGTTTTGAAGAATTATCGTTGAACAAACGTGGATTAGAGACAGTAAATTTTAAAAAGAAGCGGGTACACTTTAAATAAATAATGTAAAAATTTTATACACGGCATTAATATTTAAAATAAAACAAAGTGATTATCTTGTAACCATTTTAGCTGCTATAAATTTGTATTTTTTTATTATTAACAATTAAGACTAATTTCTAGGCATATTAATACTATTAGGATGTCTTTTAAGCAGTGTCCTTGTGTCCACAGGATATAAGCCACATTCTAAGGTAGAAACTTCCAGCAGAATAGATAAGTTTTGGATTATTTTCGCTCTCAGATGTCAAATAAAAATGGTTTACTTAATACTGATTAATTCTGATTTTCATATTATGTCAAACAGTTCTCTGACGAATTGAATAATTCATTTCTTAGCAAATAATTAATCTCAAAGAGACCGTGACTATGCTCCGTGACTATACCGTGACTATGCTCCGTGACTATGCACTGCGAGAAAAAAAAAAAGACATTTCTATACTCCCATTCTACTGGGCCGATTGACGAAATTCAAATTGTGTTTTTGATGTCTCGAAAAGGCGATTTAGGATATATATTAGATTTATATATAGCACTTTTCTAACATAGCTATTTTACCACAAAATGGGTCTTTTTCTGAAATAACATAACATTTTTTTTTACATATTTCGATTCTACGACTCAAATTATGCCTAAATATTAAATTTTGTAAAATTTAGTGTGAAATTTATGGAGAAATTCAAAATTTCACTTGGCGCTTTTTTTTTAGTTTGAGCCAAAAATAATTCATTTGGTGAACTTCTTAATATATGGCAACCTGTTTTCCTTTCTCTTCCACCGTGCAGGAGGAAAAAAAGAAGTCGCATCATTCCTACCTTTTTACATTGTGGATGAGAGGAAAAAAGTCACATCGTTCCTTCTTTCAATCGTTTTAACAAAGTGCGTAAACCGCATTTTCGTTATTATTGTTTTCAACAAATATGCCAAATTTCAAAACGCGCCAGAATATAAATTCACGTATATCTTCGGAAATTTTGAATAAAAAGCTAATTTTTTTGCAGGTATTCTTAGTAATACACCTGCTTTAAGATGATTCTAAAAATTTTATAGGTTATAATAGAAATTTTCTTTTCGAAAAATTTAGAAAAATTATTTTAAAATACAAATTTTAAAAATAAATCATAAAAGTGGGAGAATTTTATTTGGAATGAACCTAAATTTCGAAATGTATAGAAAAGAGTCAAATAAGTTTCATAAAAAAAAGAGACATTAATAAATACATACCAAATTGAATTAACATTGAGGAGCTAAAATTTAGAGAGCTAAATTTTTAAAAACTACTCGTGTGATTTTTACAAAACTAGAGAGTTTGGCATAATTTGAGTTGTAGAGTCGAAATATGGAAAAAAACTGGCATGTCACTTCAGAAAAAGTCCGATTTTGTGTCAAAATACTTATATTTGAAAAATGCTATATATAAATCTAATACATATTCTAAGTTGTGCTTTTTCGAGTCATGAAAAACGCAATTTGGATTTCGTCAGTCGGCCCAGTAGAACGGGAGTTAGAGAACTGTCTCCCCCTTTTTTTTTGCGCAGTGTACATACTTAGAGATCAGTTGTTCCGTCAGTTCAATGTCTAAAAGTAAAAATCAATAAACTCCGTGACTATGCAACACATATCCTTTATTTTCCAGTTTCACAACTTCTACATTCACCTCTTTTTTTTTTTTTTTTTTTCAAAGTTAATATTAGAGAATCTAATTTAAAAGAGAACTGGAACTTACCAAGCTCAACAAAGTCTATACAGTGAATGTGTACAACTGCTCTGTTATCAAATGACAAAAGAAATTTTCATACTCACAACACCAGGTAAGACGATATATTATTGCAGGTTTTTCAAATACACAGTTATTTTCCATCATTTCACTTTTAACACTATATCAAAGCAATTTAAAAATTAATGTTTTTAAACTGTGATATTTGAAAATTTAAAAAGAAAGTGCGATTTAAAACAGAAGAAACTGAAATGTTACCGATTTCTTTGAAACAAACGATTAATTATGATTTTTATATTATGTCAAACAGTTCTCTGACGAATTGGATAATTCATTTCTTAGCAAATAATTAATCTCAAAGAGACGTACATATTTGGAGATCAGTTGTTCTGTCAGTTTAATGTCTAAAAGTCAAAATCAATAAACTTTTTGACTATACAACACATATTCCTTATTTTCCAGTTTCACAACTTCTACATTCTCTTTTTTTTTTTTTTTTTTCAAAATGCATTCTACATTCACATCTTTTTTCATTTTAAAGTGCAATTTAAAACAAAAGAAACTGAAATGTTACCGATTTCTTTGAAACAAAGTGATATGCTAGATAAAATACGAAGAGCGCAATAAAAATACATATTTTAAACAAAAATATTTTGATTCTTTATTGAAAATGCATTTACTGTTTCAAATATGGAAGAAAAAGGTAAAATGTGAAAACTTTTGCTTAGCTCCAAATAAAAATGTGGATGCTAAAGGAAAAAAGGGGGGTTTCTGTATCAGCTGCTGTACAACAGCTGTAACAGCTGCCAATCAACAAAATAATTTGCATTCTTCATGTATGAGAAGTGCAGACAGAAATGCAATAAACTAGGACAAAAGGTACGATTAATTTGAGAGAAACTTTTCATCGGATTAATAACTTTTTTCAAATTTATCCAATCTGCTGCACTATGAATTTCTTACAATAATATAGAGAAACTTACTGATATTTTTCATACAGAAGGTATTATGACGAGTTCAGATTTCTTCTGTTTTGTATTTCCATTGAGTTGAGAAAGTATTTTCTTCTAATCAAGTCTTTCATTTTCATTTTTTATTTTTTCGCACAGTCAGTTTGAATGGATTATTCCAACGATTTCGAATTTTGTTTTCTGTTAGTCTTTGTGCGAGGGCAACTACGATAATTTGCTATATGTAGTTGTTTATACAATAAAAAAAAAATATTTCTTCATTTCTAGAAGCCGTGCGGTCACCTCCCGACTTGACACACTAGGACAGTTGAAGCAGCAGTGTCACAATTGTTTACATTATGAACATCTGAGACATACAAAGGTATTTTTGTTACCTGAATAGCTAAACAGTTACTTAAAGACTCATCACACATGTCAGATTAAGTACCATGATATTAACTGGCTCCTCTGATCGGAAGGGGGATAAAAAGTGAAAATTATAAGCCACAATGCTGCTAGCAATTTTTTGATTGTCCCAGATAGCCAATACCCATACCAAGTCAAGTGATCTCTGTACGGGTATTGGCTTATTTGCAATGAAACGCTCTTGTATTTTGGCAAGTTTTTATCTTGGCAAACAGAGACCAACTTGTATAAAACCTCAGTACACTTTTATGATAAAACATTGCTGTGGAGGCCTCTTGAAATGTCTTATTATAAAGTCTAGGAACAGCTATGCCTACTATTTCTGAAAACTAAAGTAATTACACTAAAGCTTTTTCCACAGCAAAGTTACTACTTTCTACCACAAACCACTGGTTACAACAAGACAGTAGATATATTCTAAGATTTTCACCTTAATTTACTTTAAGCTTTTAAAAAGGATCTCCACATTTAAGTTGCATAACTTATAAGAAATTTTGGTTATACAGTATTCAACAGCACATAATGCAGAAATTGAGAGATAAAAACTGAAAACAATAAACAAATAATAATAGTAATACCTCTATACATATATCTTTATATTTCCTTCATACAGTATTCAACAGCACATAATGCAGAAATTGAGAGATAAAAACTGAAAACAATAAACAAATAATAATAGTAATACCTCTATACATATATCTTTATATTTCCTTCATCCTTCCTCTCAGAAATAGCAAGCACGATGTTGATTTTTCCTCTTAATTTTCAAATAACAAAACCAATGAACATTTAAAAATTACAAGACCACAACACCACATCTGAAACATGTAATATGCCACCCCATACCTTTTAATATTGGTATGGATTTTGTATTTGGTTAGCTATTTTTGTTAGAATTGTAATTAGAATTGTTTTATTTCCCCCTGTAATGCAGAGCGTGATGAGTTTCATGAGAAAGCTACGCCGAAACCGTAAAAATACAGGAGCACGCGCATTTAATAAATAGATATCTCGTAGCTTATTTTTAAATTGAAATAATGCAATTGTGTGTTAGCTGGAACTGTAATTCTACTCTTTTGCTTTCCAGAAACCTCTAGAAATTACGAGAATTGGCTCATGATTGATTAAAAAGCTTATAAAAGTCGGAGAAAAACATGTCAGTTCAGTTGTGTACTTAGTTTTTGTTGTTGATTGTAGCGAATTCGCGGCGAGATCTGATTAACTTTCTCTGCGCTTTGGATTGAGTTCTACTTAACGTTTTAGTAGTTTAAAATATAGCTACTGTTTATATTGTGCGATCCAGCGTTTTATTATATTTCTTGTGATTCGAATAAATTTTATTAATTTTTTATCAGACTTCAATCTATTACGAACCAGTACGCACGCAACACTTTTTGGTGTCAGGAGTGGGGTTGAATGCCATTTACAAGAGCGATGGAGAAACAATTCAGACATCTCGTCACTGCTTTTGCTGCATTCTAAGAAAAGATGGAAGCTGGCCAAGCATCCTTTAAAGAAGAGGTTAAAGCAGGTCAAGAATCTGTTAAAGAAGAGATGAAAGTCGACCAAGAAAAGATGGAAGATGGTCAAGTTTTCTGTTAAAGAAGAAACAAAAGCCGTTCAAGAAAAGATTGAAGCTGTTAAAGAAGAAATGAAAGTGGGCCAAGAGGAAATGAAAAGAGAAATCACCTGCATAATCGAAAACAAATTTGACGCTATGGAAGACAGAACTGACACGGTTGAAAACAGAATTAGACAAGTTGAAGAAGAAGTTCTTCTGTAAAAGAACAAATAGAAGAAAGAATTTCTGCCGTTCAACCACAAATCGAACAACAAATTGATAACAGGGTTTCTGCAGTTCTCAAAGAAGTTGATACCCTGAAGAAATTCGTAGCGACTGCAAGGAACACTAGTGATGGTTTTAAATTTCTACCCATGCCTGCTTGTCCCTCTCTGAAGTTATCTATATATGATGGAAAGACCTCTTGGCAAATATATAAGACACAATTCTCAATAGTGGCGGAAGCGAACAGATGGGGCTCCCAAGCTAAGGCCTGTCATCTCGCTGCATCTCTGAGAGCAGACGCTATGGATATTCTTCAAAAAAACCAGACTAGACTTTGAAGGTCTATCCGGCGCATTGGAGCTGCACTTTCGCGAGAAATGTCTAAAAGACTCCAGTAGGCTTCAATTAAAATCCCGTTAAACAGAAGCCCACGGACACACTCCAGGAGCTCACCACGAATGTCGAAAGGATATCTCCCCTCGCCTTTTCGGAATGCTTGATAGAAACAAGGCAAATCCTGTCCCTACAGCCCAGCAAGCAACTTGTAGATACTGCCACCCAATCAGAGCTGTGCAAGTTTACGAGACAGTGGATCAACTGATGGCTCGTTTAAATGATATATTAAGACAAGTCAATGCTTTGATACTGTGTAGGAGTGAGAAAAAAACTGGCTCTAAAGTGTTGAAAATGTGGCACTGAAGGCCATAAACAACAGAATTGCAGAACAACCCAGGACACGGAAAATAAAACAGTTTATTTCACCAGACAAGTCAGTGCCTTGAGACGGAATATTAGTGAAAAGAAACCAATTCCAAAATGCTGGAACTGTGGTGTTCAAGGCCACATTCGAAGGAACTGCAGAACGCCCCAGAACATGGAAAATAAGATAGACAATTTAAACAGACTATTAAATGCCTTGAGACGGAAAAGAAGTGACAAGAAACCAGACAAGTGGTGGAACTGCGGAACTGAAAGTCACGTGCGAAGCAACTGCAGAACACTCCAGGGCATGGAAAATAAGACCATTTTCTAGCAACGACGCAGAAAACAAATTAATGGACATATCGCAGACAGGAATTTGAAGGCTAATGAGAAGACCCATTTTAAAACACTCAAGATTTCTGCAGTGAGTGGCAACAGTAATGGAACTACCTATTAATGGGCATATCGATGGAGTTCCTTGCAATATGATCAGCGACACAGGAGCAAGAACTCTCTCTGAAACTACAGTCACTTCAGGATGGTATGTAGACAGTCCTAAACAGGCTGACTAACGTCATGGTTCACATCTGTAAGTCTTCAAACTGTAAGCCTAAAGACATTCATTACGACAGGTTAGCTTATGGCCATAGTATGTAGTGTATATAATGTAAATAGTATAAGACCATGGTTCTTTTTGTTTCTAAATTTGATAGCATTTGATTTGTTTTAAGTTAATATTGCAATTATTGTTTTTGTTGTTTGTTATTGTAATATAATGTTTGTTATTGCATTGATACCTTTCATTTTTTTGTTTGGCTTTCTATCCAGGGATTGTACTGCCTGGGGACGTGCAGTCCTTGGGAAGGGACTACTCTTTTGCTTTCCTGAAACCTCTAGAACTTACGAGAATTGGCTCATGATTGATTAAAAAGCTTATTAAAGTCGGAGAAAAAAAGGCAGTTCAGTTGTTTGCTTAGTTGCTATTGTTGATTGTAGCGAATTCATGGTGAGATCGTATTAGCTTTATCTGCGATTTGGCTTGAGTTATATTTAATGTTTTAGTAATTTAAAATATAGCTACTGTTCATATTACGTGACGTTGTACAAATATCTTTGAGGCATAATCCAGCGTTTTATTATATTTCTTGTGATTAGAATAAATTTTATTAACTTTTTATCGGACTTGTGCATTCAATCTATTATGAACCTGTACGCATGCAACAATATGAAGAAAATGTGAAAATGTTCCCAAGAAAGATATACATAAACTTGTAAAATAAATCATTTCAGTTTATTAAACACTTTATAAAATCACAAGCTAAACGAATGTCCTACACTGAATTTTTGACATTTTTTAAAATTGTTTAACATCTAATTAAGAAATTAGACTTATAAGTTTATAAGACAGGTTAAATCACTTTACAAACATTTTCTCATATACATTATGAAAACAAAATCTGTCTTTTGGTGTTACATCAAAAAATGTTTGAGCAATTAAAATACTGATTTAAATGTGAGAAAGTTTACAAATCATTCTTTCTCCTTTGTTCCCAAATATATATTTTATTAATATATATTTCAAATAATTAAATATACATCCCAAATATTATATTTACATCAAAACACAATATGAGTATATACAAATGCAATATGCAAAAGATAAAACCTAACACATATTTCTACAGAAGCATACAATATAATCAATACGTCACAAAAATTCGATCTCAAACATAAGTATTTGTTTTGATTCTCTCTTTAAATAAATGATTATAAAATATAAATGTAACAAAAATGGCCTTTATAGAACTACTTTGCCTATCTTACATATATAATGAACTATCACCATATTTTAGAAAAATAGCTATCAAAAGTTTGTATTGAAGAAATAACTTCCTTTATTGTTTTCTCTGGTTTGCTTTTCTAGACCTTGTTCATAAAGAAATTATGCATAAAACAATTTGATTTGCTAAGAATTAATTCTTGCTGTTGCAGTAACTAGTACCAGTGTTCAGGCATGAAAAACATGTGTTGTCATCAGAAATATCCTTTAAATTTTTTATGGTTAAATATTCAATAATATATACTGCATTTTCTAATGTAATTTTCCTCTAACTTTTCAGCACTAGGCTCGGAAAATCTTAAAAATATTTGCTTAATATCATCTTCCTCTACTGTACACAGTTTTTCCCTCAGAGGGTTAATTTATCAGCAAATTGTATTCTTTTGATTATTTTTATTGTTATTCAGTGTACTTAATTTATTCTTGTATTATCATTTCATCCATTTTATTTTCCCTTGAAATGTATTTTCTGGAGATTCATCATTAAGCTACCCAGACTTTTTTCAGCTCTTTCACTTTTCTTCTTCCAGTGTCCCTCTTGGAAACTGTGGTCAAGACTCTTGAAGTTTAAAGAGGTAACTGAGCTGGACACATTACACTCTGCATGATATTTTTGGGCTTTAACATAAATTCAATTTGATTCTTTATTTAATATTGGAAATTCAAAGTTAGAAAATGTTTCTTTTGAGTTATGTACTATGAGTGCACTGTATCATGTTTTTTTCAGAACCACAGGAAAAGAAAATAGTCATAGCTACATTGGAAAATTTAAATTAAAAATTTTAAAATTCACTGAAGTTAATGGTATCAAACCTTCCAGTACACTGGTTGGTTTCAACCTAATTTCATTCAGTATTGGAGATAAAAAAAAAATCACCAAAAAAGACAAATTGAGAGCGGACAGCATTTTAAGGACTGAAAACTGACAAATTTCCATAAATTGATAGTGAAGTGCTGAATTACATAATAGAGCAAAGAAAGACCGGTATACCTGTGTTGTGTAAAATGCTACAAATGAAAGCAAAGGATAAAGTGAAACCACATGATATTACAACCCAACAATTTAAAGGAAGCAGAGGATTCATGAGAAAAAAATAATTTAAGGAGAACAATGCTTACACAATGGTTACCACATGTTTATGAAGTAAAGCAGTTAGAATTTCACAGGTTCATGATATAGCAAACAAAAAATTATGATTACAGTCTTAGACATATAGGAAATGCAGATCAAACTCCTGTATTTTTTTACATGCTAATAACACTACAGCTAATGAAAAAAGAGCATCTTCTGTGTCAATAAAAACTACAGGAGCTGAAAAGGTGCACTGAACAGTAATGTTAGCAGTGAGTGCTGATGGTAAAAAAATTTCCCCCTTTTGCAACTTTTAAATGGAAGATGACGGCAAAACAAAAACTCCATTGTGGTATCATAGTTACGGTATATGAGATGCGTTAAATGCCATATAACTTAATGGAAGAGTGGCTCAGAATTGTATCAAACTGTCCGCCAGATAATCTTGATCCGATGATGATGTCACTATTAATCTTGGGCAGTTTTAGTGGGCATCTCATGGAAAATGTAAATGAATTAAATAAATGCTGTTCCTCTCATTATACCAGGAGGGCTTAAATCACTTTTGCAAGACTGGATATATCAGTGGACATACTCATTGAAAGATTATCTCCAAAAGTTGTACGAGTGGCTATCAGCAGAGTCATACAATTTTTCTATAACTTGAAAAGTCTAGAGACCATTTATTAAACTGATTTGGATTGCATGGGCTCTGATTGATAAAGTGATAATAGTGGCAAGTTTCAAGAAATCGAAGATATCTAATGAGCTCAATGGTTCTGAATATCTTTACACAAGACTTCATAGGAAGACAAGACTTAAATGGTGACACAGACAGTTCTTCCAGCAGCACTGAATCATTTCAGGCCTACAGGGTAGCAGTGGACAATGACAAGAAAGGCAAGATGCAAGTTATGAGGGAGTAGAAAAAAAGATATCTCATTTTAGATATTATAATGTTAATACTACCATGCATTCTAACTGGAATGATGGCTTCAAAGAAATAATATCGTAACAGTTACCAATAATTCATCCATGACTATTTTTCCTTTGTTATTTAACCACATTTTTCGAAAAGTAAATTGCTTGTATAATTTTCTTCACTCAATTTTTGGACAGAAGAATTAGTTTAAAAAAAAGGCAAAAAATATCCAAGAAAATACTGCATGTTTAGAAATAGCAGTTGTCCTTTCTGAGTAAGGGTTAAGAAAAATGAAAGCCATAATCTATATCAGTGTAAAACAGGTATCAGGTATCTATATCAGTGTAAATTAAGTACTTACAGTTTACACAAAATTCACACATACATCAAATGATTTTGATTTTCTTAAAAGCTCAATTTACAAAGCTACTGCACTTAACTAAGAATTTGTGATTGCAATTTCAATTTACATTTACATTTATGGAGGTACAAAAAGTTAGCCAGTTGAAAAGTATCCAAAATAATGAATCTATACCTTCAAAATTATTTCTTACATACACTTCTGTTTCATGCCATCATAGAGAGACCTTTCATAGTTTAAGATGCATGCATCAAATGCTTATAGGTTTATGGGCATGCATAACTTAGGTGCCATGGAAATAAGACCCATATGATGATTCTTAAATTAAAGATTACAGGAAGTATGGCATGGAGATGTATCTTTAAGAATCAACTACATATCTAAAAGCCTCCTCAGTCACTGGATTTAATACAGTTGGATATTTTCTGAATGGTTAAGTCAAAACCATTGTCTGTAAAATCAAAATTAATGAAATACAATGAAACACGCATAAAAGCCATACAGGAGATATTCCGGTTGCACTTAAATTTAATGAGATTGACTATACAGCCTGATTGTTCCTGATAATACTCTCTATATCTTTCGACAAGAGAGATTTTGGCTGCACTTACATGTATTGAGATTGACTATTCAGACTGTATTATCATTCTACATCTTTTGACAATTCACTTCCATAAATTTCATCTTTTACATCAGTGAACAATTGATAGCTAGTACAGTTGCTTTTATTTCAAATACATGCCTTTATTATTATTAATACAGCACTACTTTGAATTCATGTCATATTTTTCATTTGGATTTTTAAGATATAAAATTATGCTGTGTCTTAAGTTCAAAATAAATATTTTATTTCAAACCATTTCTCTCTATCCAATTAGATCTTTGCTTGAAGCATTTTTCAACACAATTATAGAATTATTTTTATTTTTTATTATTTTTCCAATTTTAAAATTTTGTTGAGTTTAAATTCAAGAACATGTAATTTATATTACTTTTTTCCAATCACAAAATTGTATTATGTCTTAAATTTCAAGTAATACAGCAAAATGGCCCAATAATGGGATTAATAACATATTACTTAGGAAGACCATTCTCCATTCACTAAAACAAAAAAGAGAAAAAAGTTTCCATAGGATTAAATAACGAAGAAAATCCTAGTCACTAATTCAAAAAATTTAGTTAATTTAACAAATTTTAACTTGTACTGCACCTTACTATTATACTGTTAACATTTAGAGTTTGACATCATAATAACCTTTGAATACTCACATTTACAATATGTTTAAGGAATATTCTTAAACTATGAACTATGTTATACATTCCTTTTCATTTTGCATGGATATTGTATTTTGTCACTATTCTCCTCTACTACAAAATGCCCTGGCTCACATCCCACATTGTCAATATTTTTTTGTGCTAACGGCAATTGGCTCAATAAAATTAAATATTAATACTGAGTGAACTCATAATGGAATTTACTGTGTTAATTACACTGAGGGAAAATTTTTGTTTCAAATAATTCTCTTAACAATTGTATACAATCATACATTTTTGGAGTAAATATTTTCGGAGATATAATTTCATTACTCTGAATATCTCTAAATCTGAACACCTTATAATGAATTCAGTTCTTAATATTCCATAAAACTATTTGTCTTATTATGTTACAATTCTAATCAACTGGCCATCATTATAAAGAATAACTTAGCATAACATTAAATAAACTGGATGATATTTTTTAAAATTTAATCATAATTTAACTAACTGTATTTAATTACATAAATGCATAAATTATAATTAACCCCTTCTAGGTCAGAGTTGCATCTCCCACGTTCAGCGTTTTTGTGCCCGTAAGGTCGGCAGTGACAAAATGAAAAACTTCATTGCTGAAATTGAATTCATCACTACTCAAATGCTGCTTTAAATTCCACGATTATTTTTGTATTTCTGAATACTGCTAAGAGATAGCACAACTAGTCCCAGTTTCTTCACAATTTTTGCAGTGAGATTTCCTGCCTTGAACATCAGTTATTGAATGAATATCTGTATGATATATGTTAGAATTTCAACTAAAAAAAACATTCAAGATATTTTTGATATTCATAACCAATTTTTTTGATAAAGTAAGCAAAAAAAAATTTATTTATTATTAAATAAATGATTTTGGTTTTGTGATAAATGTGGTTTTTATGCTCTGATGTCCAAGGCCGATTGTAAAGCTGTTTTAATGGTAAGGTTGGAAAACCAGTTTCTAAGGAATTTTTTATGTAATTTTAATAAATACTTTTATGTAGATATTTATATTAAACACATCAAAACAATAGAGTTAATAAATATAGTATCACATTGTATTTTTCTTAATTTAAAATTTAGGTGCATTGCAGGGAAAATTGATGATCAGTGAATGGGATATCACATATTTGACCACCCGTACGCCCAGCAAAAACTGCTTACCGTCAAAAATACTTTGCATTTTCGAATTTAGGATAGAACATTTATTAATTTTCAGCAATAAAAAAATGCTTTTTTGGGGTTGAGAAATTTGAAAAAAAAAATCTGACGAAGAAGGGGATAATTCCCAAATACTTACAAGTAACAGTTTAAGAAGGACTACAGCACATTTAAAAAAAAAAAAAAAAGAAAATTGATTCAAGCAAATAATTTAAAATAGGTGGGTTAAATTGCTAAAATATTATGTTTTTTAAAACCACCACTTTTGTAAGAATAAATATAACGACAGTGTATTTCATATATATATATAATTTGAAAGACATTAAAAATGATCACCACATGCTATAATCTACATCATCATTATCAAAGGCAAGGAAAAATCCAAGTATTGTAAGAAAAACAATTATATTTCCAGCAAGAACTAAGCCACAAGCGCCCCATGCTATCTGAAATGTGTAAATGAAAAAAGAATGTTCAGGTTAAACAAATTGCAAAATAAAACAAACAGTTAATATAAAACTTAGAAAACATACGTAAATAATGAGAACTTTAGTTCTTTACATCAAAACTTAGAAAACATAGATAAATAATTCTTGAAGGCTTTAGTTCTTTAAAACAAAACTGATATTTATTTAATTTAATGGTAATTATTTCAAATGATTTCCCGTATTATGTAGAGTAGTCAGCAAATTGGTGACATATGGCTACACAAATAAAACTGCGTGAAATAAATACTTATGAAGCAACCAACTTTATTTTTCTATATAACTACCACCTACATTGATACTTTTATCCCAGAGACATATGTAAGCTTCAATACATATTGCATATGCATTTGCTGCTGAGGCCACAGAAAACAATGAAACTTGTTTAGAGCCTCGTCTTGGCAATACCAATTTGACTCAATCAAAAAACTGAAAATCATTTGAGGCTCAGTTCGAGCTATATGGAGGTTGTTGAAGTTAGCTTCCAAATTATGCAAGAAGGTCCTGGATTATCCATACAACACAAGGTCCGGCATTACGATGGAACAATACATACAGTGATGCAGACAGTTTGGAAATTTGGCAAACTGCAATCCAAATCTACGAGATTCTATGACAGCGTGATGCAGCAATCACATTCATTACTTGCCTGGAAATAAACTAGTAATTAAATATGCATCATAGTTCAATGTTCCTCTAATGCACATTCCTCCAACACAATAGCTATCTTCATGCTTCTCTAAACCCTTTCAATGATCAAAGGCACTGCTCTCTGACTCAGTACAATGATGCTGCTCTTGGTGACACCTTCTGAAACTGCCAGTGGCTATTTCTTTTTATCCTACAGCAGGTGTAGTCTACTTATCGACATTCCCATGTATTTTATTTAAGGAGATTGATATATTTTACCACTTTCAGAACAAAAATCAAAGTACTGTTAGTTGCATAACATAGACAACTAGTTTACTGCATGCTAGAAAGTTTTAGAACTGAATCAATAACAAATCACTATTTGAAGAAAACTTTATCACTCTTTAATCTTCTACATACATTTTTATAATGATACATATTTCTTGTTATATTAACAGATATTCTGGACATTCATCATAATGCAGTCTCAGAGACTCCTCATAAAGACTTTTTATTAATTACAACCATCTAAATATTTTAGTACTTGCAAATGCAACGAAGTGCTTATAAAACAAAAATATGAATTATGTGTTAAAAATACAATGAAATAAATCTCTCCATTAATACAAAATTTCTAGGGGAAAAAAAGAGGAAAATATTAGTCTTTGGGATTACTACGTCACTATATCTATGAAGAAATACAAGGACTTGCTTCCTCTTACTCCTGTTTTACACAATTAATTTTTGCACTTTTATGCACAATTAATTTAATTTCTTCCCTTGAATCAAGCCTTTGGTACTTAAAAATTATCACAAGTAAATGGCATTCTGATCAGGTTATTGAAAACCCCGAATAATAAATCAAAAGCGTTAATTGCAATTTTTTAAAAATATTTTGAAAAATAAATTAATTTATTAAAATATTAAAATTTCTTAAACTTATTAACTTACAACAGGTTGTCCAAAAGGTGCTTCAGCTAAAACAATTGGAAGTCCAAATGCAGATATAATGATACCAGTTGTCAAAAAAATTGCAACCTCCTGGCAAGCACTGCTAGTTACCATGTCATCTCTATATCGACGTGATAGTAATGTAGGAAGAGGTGACAGAAGGTAAAAGATTAACACAAAAAATGGGTACCAGTTACTGAAATAGAAGAAAGTTAAGTAAATGAAAAGAAATTACAAAATTATGTAACATAAGTTACAAATATGTACAAAAACATATCATAGGTAGAGAGCTCTCACACACTTTGCCATAATCCAATCCAAACATATCATAGCAAAGGAAAAAAACACTGCACTACTAATTTTATTTATATACTTATTTTAATATGCTGATAACTTTAATGTTAATAAATGCAATAGATTTAGCTTTTAAAATATAGTTAAACATCAATTCATGAATTTAGTTCATTCCTGAAATTCATCAACTGAAATGGCTTTACTCACATGAATTAATATAAAATGAATGAATTCATCTGTTTCATGACCAGTGATAACTGCTTATTTAAAATTTACAATAAAGTTTTGCATACAGGCTCTTTGCACAAAACAAATGAAAATCATTAAATATAAAACAAAAGAAGAAACACAATACTAAACAGATAAAATAGATGAAGATTTAATTTTACCTTATTATTAAGAATATGGATCTTCAAAACAGAAGAGAGACATGCCAAAGTAAAGCATAAAATTAGCGAAGCAACAACCTTGTGTTTGTCGTAGAATTAGTGAAGAACTCAATCGATTTTGAGGGCAAACAGATACAGGTCCCTCTTCATCAGGGGCAAAGAAATCTGCATGACTGGAAAACAACCATTGCTTTTCAGTTTTACAGATTTCTTTGCTTCTGATGAAGAAAGACCTGTACCTGTCGGTCCTTGAAATCAATTGAATTCTTCACTAAATCTACACCAAACTCAAGGTTGTTCTGCTAATTAAATATGGACATTATTATTTTAAGGAATATAGACAGCATAAATGAAAACTAATGAGACAGAGAAAGAAGAAACGTCATTGCTTCGATGAAGAATACTCTTCCATAAAAATATCAAATATATTTTTCTGGGGTTTCTTTTCTCTTTTTTTTATCTCTTCGATCCCCTCTTGAATCTACTTGAGAGTCATTAAGCCTCTTTAATTCGTAAGTTGCCCATTGTGATTTGCTGTTGTCCACATTGTTTCTAAATAGATAGGACATTGTTACTAAAAATGCTTATGCTGGCTACTCAGTTTTGTCTAGACGTATATCATAGATAACAAAAAATTTGACAATCTAGCCATAATTTCCATCACACTGAATTCATGATTCTGTGAGCCATATGCTGTTAAGTTTTGACAATCAAAGTTAAGCAATGGTTAATATCATTAAGTTAATAGCAAAATGGTGGTTTCAAAGTCCACATATGTTAATTCTGTGTCTGCGATTACCTCAAACCACTTATGAAAATTATTTGCCACAAACTTTGGTATTTATTACGCGAGACACTGTTTATCACCCAAGATGTTTCTTATTCTGATATTTTGCAATGAGAGAGGTTCATGATCACTGTACACTCATTACATTATCTAATTTTTAAGCACATAAAATAGAAGTACAAATAGAATTTAAAGATAAATTTGCATTTAGTATTTCTATAAAATGTTATAAATAAATCTATAAAATGTCTTCTATAAAATTTGTATTATTTACTTATTTGTTTGTTATGTATATTTTCTTAGAAATTTATCAACATGTAGGATTATTTAATACTGATTGATGATTTTTAAAATGATATGGAAAGCAAATAATGACAGTTATTAAAATAATTCTTATATAAGATTAATGTGTGATGTCAAATTTTTTTTAATATGCTTTCTTATATTAGTATAAACATGTGGCACTTCACTTACAGAAACTGTCCAATCACAGAAATACCTTTGGTAATCCCATCAAAATGTTAATGAAAAACCCACTCTTTAAAATAATCATTTGCTGTTAAGCAAAGTAAAAATTGAGCAGACACTTCTGCAACATGGCTACTCAAATGGTTTTATGTTTATAAATACTGACCTGTTCTAGCTCTGTAAGGGTGGTGGAATTCTATTGATACAACACATCTTTCAAGCTTCCCCAAAGGAAGAAATCATGCTGATTGAGTAAATACAGTGGTCAATCCCAGTGCCATAACTAGACAAGAATAACATGTACACCCACCCAAGGTTGGAAGCGTTGCCCAAAATATTGTTTAAAAGAAATTATGTTTTTAAAATTTTCTGCCTTTCTAGTGCAAGGTTTTGCAATTGGGTTTTCCCCTAGATGTGTCTGATTAACAACATGAATATTCAAATGAATGGCAGAACTGATAACTTACATAACTTATAGGTTACAGTGTGAACTCAGCAATATAATCTCTATGCTTATATTTTCTTGTATATGTGTTAGGGAGAACAGGTAAGAAAGCACATAATATTATGATTACTGGAACTCCAATATTTTGAGGATTTCATTAACATACACGTAATGAACAAGCTTGGAAGGGGTTAATCCTGTCAATTTTGTTGAGTTTTTGTTATTTCTGTAGGTAATTTTATTTTTTCTGTATTTGTATATAGAAGTGATTTGTGATGTTTACTTTTTAAGCACTTGCAGATTATGCCATTTAATACTTTTTAATGCACACTGTGCAAAGAAAAAGGGGGGGACAGTTCTCTATCTCCCATTCTACTATGCTGATTGAGGAAATTCAAATTGAGTTTTTCAAATCTCAAAAGCATGACTTAGGATATATATTAGATTTATATATAGCATTGTTCTAATACTGGTATTTTGACACAATATTGGAATTCTCAAATGACATGCCAATTTTTTTCCATATTTCGATTATACAACTTAAATTATGGCTAAATATTAAATTTTGTAAAATCTGGTACGAAATTTATGGAGAAATTCAAAAATTTATCTTGCCACAATTTTTCCAGTTTCCATAGCCGAATTTCTTAATTTATAGCAACCTATTTTCCTTTCCTTTTTTTTTAATTGTTCACAGGCAGAATAAAGGTCTTCATTCATACTTTCAAATAATTTTAACAAAGTGCATAAACCACATTTGGCGTTATTATCACTCAAAAAAAGGATGTCAAATTTCAAAATGCACCAATATGTAAATTCATCTAAGAAAATTTTGAATAAAAAACTCTAATTTTTTACAGGTGTGCCTAGAAATACATCTACTTTAAGATGATGTTAACAATTTTTATTTATACAAAATAAATACAAATTTTAAAAAATTAATTTTTAATAAATCATAAAAAAAGTGCATATTATATTTGGATTAAGCATACATTTAGAATTCTGGAAGAAGGAATCAAGTAATTTTAATACAACAAAAGAGATATTAATAAATATATATCACATTCAATTAACATTGAGGAACTAAAATTTTGAAAGCTAATTTTTAAAAACTACTCATGCGATTTTAACAAAACTTGACAGTTTGACATAATTTGAGTAGTAGAATCGAACTATGGAAATTGACATGTCATTTCAAAAAACGTCCGATTTTTGTGTCAAAATACTAATATTAGAACAATGTTATATATAAATGTAATACATATCCCAAGTCGCCCTTTCAAGACATGAAAAATACAAGTTGAATTTCATCAACAGGCCCAGTAGAATGGGAAATGTAGAACTGTCCGCCCCTTTTTTTTGCACAGTGTACCAACTGAGTTTTATAGTAAATTTTAACAATTTCATAATGCAATGAATTTTTAGGTTTTTATCATTTTTTGTAAAATGTTTTGTTTGAAAAAATATGGGAATATGAATGCAAGGGCTTGAAAGTAAATGAAATTTTCTCATGTTCTTTCATAAACAATAGTTAGTATACAGTTTATAGCATCTTATCTCTGTTTTATATTTGTACAGACAACATGTTAAAAATAATATTTTTGTTTTGGTCTAGATTAAAAATATCTAAGCAAGTGTTCAGTGCACAAAAAAGAAATATAAAGAAATGAAAATTAGAAGAATTCAAGTCTATGTTGCAACAGTTTGTTAAATGGCTAAGAACAGAAACACCAGAGAACAGAGGAAATGAGGAAGAGATTAAATCTATTACTGCTTCACAAGCCACATTACATTTAACACCTACCCATTAAATGACCAACAGTCCTCAAAGAAGTAAAAACACGCAGCCATTGCAAGAAGAAAAATCTCATGTTTCACAATATATTTTATTGCAGTTGCCCCATAATAATTCAAAACAGAATGATTTTGCACAAAGTACTGTCTCACGAACTGATAATATCATAAAAATATGTTCTCTACTGTTCCTGAAGAAATACTGCTAAATTACAGCAATCCTCATTTTTGGTCTGGTATTACAAATGAATTATTATTTTACCTTGTTTTGCGAGGTCAAAATTAAGGTGACAACATAAATTTGAACACGTTGAAAGCAGATGATCCAGGGCAAAAACTTACAGAGTACTGGTTTTATGTTAAAAACATTAATGGAAAAAACTTTAAAAAATTTAATTTTATATTCCATTAATCAAAATGCAGTACTTTGCTTTCCTGCCCGTTTTTTGAATATAAATTGCAAAATATTTCAGACTCACAAAAATGATTTCATGATTGGAGGCATTTTCATCTGGTTATTTCCCAACATGAAAATTTTCCATAGCACTGAAATGCATATGTCATATGAAAAGTAATGGAAAAGAATCGAAAATCAAAAAGTACTATTAATGAATACGTAGTTAATTCAAATAACAAGTAAAAAATCATATGGCATAAAATATTGAAAATAATACCGTTCTGTTCTGTACTAAAAACAATATTGCTCTTGGAGCTTTAAATGAAATTACTTGAGATCCAAATTGCGGAATTTCTTAAAATTTGACTGAATTTGCTAGTCATTATAATACTACTTTAAAGTAACATACTGAAAAAATAAAAATATTTCAGTTTTTCATTGCTCATCCATTGTTTAAAATGAAATAATAAAATTAGCTGGTGGCAAAACTAGAAATAAAATCATATTGTTGTGTGTGTACGGGTTCATAATGGATTGAATGCAGAAGTCGATAAAAAGTTAATAAAATTTATTCTTTTCACAAGAAATAAAACAAAATGCTGAAATATTTCCTTAGAGATATTGTACAATATCTCATAGCAGTTATATGTTGAACTACTGAAATGTTGAATAGAACTCAGTTCAAAATACAGAGAAGGTTAATTCAATCTTAAGCGAATTCACTACAATCAATAACAGCACTAAGTAAACAATACAGTTTGCTTAAAAGAACAGCAACTGAGCTGAGATGTTTTAATTTGGCTTTTATAAGCTTTTTTAATTAAGCATGAGAATATTCTCATAAAATCTATTCTCTCAATTTTTCTGGATAGCAAAACAGTACAACTACGAGATATTTATTTACTAAATATTAAATGCACGCGCTCTTGTATTTTTACTTTTATGGCATAGCTTTCTCTTCAAATTCATCACACAGCGCATTGCATGGGAAAATAAAACAATTTTAATTACAATTTTAAATAAATACAAAATCCGTAACAATATGCAGAATTAAGAAAGCAACGTACTACACCATTTCATTCACCACAAATGTTTTAAGAAAAGAGCAAAGTTTCAGCAGCTTTATTCACTTGCATGAAAAAAAATGGGAGAAGGTTTATCAACTGAAATTTTAAATAAACTAGATGTTGATAAATTGAATATTCGGGATTACAAGGGACAAGGATTTGACAACAGTGTCAACATGGCTGGCAAACATAAGGAAGTAAGTATCCAAAGTTTGGAAATTAATAATATACACATATTTGTACCTTGTTCAACTCATAATTTAAATTTAGATGGTATCTACAACTCCAGAAATTATTACTTTTTTTGGTACTGTGTCGAGAATATATAATTTTTTCCTGTCCTCAATAACACATTCAGACATCTTAATAAAATGCCTAAAATTGCCATTTAAAAGTTTTTTTAATACAAAGTAACAATCAAAGACCAGTGCAATAAAGGCACACACACAGGATAAAACTCTGCAATGCATCAATCAAACAAAGCATTACAACAGAAAGATTTGTCAATAGACTGTGGAGCAAAATTAATTGTTGGATAATATAGTATATTACATAGGTGGGGAACCTGCGGCCCTTTGCCACCTAGTACAAAATGGTAGAGTTCATTTCAAACAACTATTGTACATCAACACCATGACAGTTGCGCAAAAAATCCCGCCAAAGACAGTCATATTGTAACATGACGTCAGAATACTAGTCTGAAACGGACTCTAACACGCATGAGCGAGGCTCTGGCCCACTGCTAGCTGCGCCAACTACCTTGTCTAAGAAGTAAACAAAACTCTTCAGATCTCCCATTTGAGTGTCACACCTTGCTTTGGCTTCTCTGACTCGCATCTCTCAACGCTTCCCTGTTGCGATCTTCAGCAAACTGTAGTTAACAGTGCATGCTTATAACAGGTACACGGTTTTATTGTATTTCTAGAAAGTACACACTTTGTTAAAGATATTATTTGATATTCGTTTTTTTATCCATCATGTCAAATAGTACGAGAAGAAAATTAGGTAATGAAAACAGAACATTTAATGTAGGATGGGACTTAGATTTTTTCTTTACTGCTGAGAAAGATAAAATGATGCGTTTGTTGTGCAATACAGTTTTAAATACTTTAAAAAAAGCGAATGCAAATAAACACTATTTGACTCATAAAGAACATAAATATTTCGCTTTAGAAGGTGAATCTTCAAAAGTTGAAAAATGAGAAGCATCATCAGCAGGCATCTTTTACTGCCTTTGTAAATCAAAATTCCGCTGCAGTTGCTGTTACGTATAAAATAGCACATATACTTGGAAAAAGGAGCAAACCATTTAGTGACATTGAAATAATTAAAGAATGTATTGTTGAAGTAGTGAGTATGTTAGATCCAAGAAATGTCGACAAATACAAACAATTACCTCTTTCAAGAAGAACGGTAACAGATCGACAGCACGAATTAGCGCAAAATGTAACAGAGCAACTTCATACAATTATATAAAATGAAGATGTTTATTTTTCAATTGCTTTAGATGAAAGCACTGATAAAACAGATTCGGCACAAGTTTTATATTTTATTCATGCTATAACTAAAGATTTTCAATGTTACGAAGAACTACTTGCGTTGGGTACACTAACTGGAAGAACTCGCGGAGCCGATATTTTCGAAAACTTCAAAGAAGTATGTAATAAATTACAATTGAATGTCAGTAATTTAGTCAGTGTCTGCACCGATGGCGCACCTTCCATGAGAGGCAAAAAAGAAGGATTCGTTGCTTTGTTAAAAAAGGAAAACTTGAAAAAACTGATATCATTTCACTGCATTTTACATCAGCAAAATCTTTGCGCAAAATCTACCATTTTGCAAGACACTCTGGATAGAACCATTGCCATTGTCAACTATATCCGCGTAAATAGAATGCGTCATCGTGAATTTCGGCAGATGCTCTCTTTAGATGAGGAAACGTATAGTGTTGACCTACCATACTACTGCAAGGTTCACTGGCTATCAACAGGTCAGGTTTTGATAAAAGTTTTGTCTTTACGACGACAAATTTTAAACTTTTATAAAGAACAAGGAAAACAATGTGATCTATCAGATGAAGTATTTCTCAGAAACCTTGCATTTTTGTCTGATATGATGACAAAACAAAACAATTAAAAATATTTGCCTGCAAGGTGAAACGAAGTATATTTATGAAATGTGGAAAAAGATCCAAGCGTTTAGAAAAAAATTATCATTTTTCAAAACATTGCTTTGTCGATCGGAAACATCTGCACAACACTTCCCGGAGCTAGCTAAAATGTTAAATGAGCAGAACTGTGAAAATAAAATATTCGATGAATATGTAGGTGTCTTGGATTGTTTAATAGAAGAGTATACTAATAGATTTTCTGATTTTGACGAGCACACTTCTGCTATGAAACTGGCATTTGAACCACATTTAATAGATATATCCGAGGCTCCTGCAGAACTACAAATGGAGTTAATTGATTTAGGGGAAGATAGTATCATCAAATCCCTTTTTAACGCTAAAAAGGATCCCATAGAAATCTGGAAAAATGCTGTTGAATATCCATGCCTTCGAGAACATGCTCGCCGTTTACTTTCCTGCTTCGGAAGTACCTACTGTTGCGAGACAACATTTTCTCTCATGTCAAAAATAAAAAGAAATTTAAGAACGCAAATTACAGATGCACATTTAGAGGATCAATTAAAGCTGTGTGTTACGAAGCTTGATCCAAATATACAATTACTGTCAAACCAAAAACAAAGCCAAATAAGTCACTAACTTAGTGAATAAAAAAATATTTTTTATTGTATTTTTTTATAATATTTTTATATTATTTTATATGTATATTATATTTAAAATTTTGTAGTATTATATTTTATTTTTTCTATATAATGCAATAAATTGTTAAATCTATAGAAAAACTATAATAATTTCACAAAAGTCACTTTCTTAGGTCAATCAGCTTATGTGGCCTCTCTTATTGCTGCCTAATTTAAATGTGGCCTCTAAGGGTAAAAAGGTTCCCCACCTCTGGTATATTACAAAGTCACACATAACATGTGTGCACAATCAGTGAGTTTCCTTTTCTCATGGAAAAAACCCCAGGTCTTTCAGCCAGCTCTAAGCTGAGTGAAACTAATCAATGGGGGATTCTTGGACTGCACCCGTGCAGTATATCTGCTTCTTATTTTGCAAGAGACGAAAAGTGGGCCTTCTGTCTCAAAACTGCTGTTGAAGTAAGACACATCTTACATTTGAAATACCTTTGTTATGTCTTATGTTTGGAATAACTTTCTGTAAAAATATTTCTGCAACATTGTTTTTGCATAAAAATTCAAACCTTGTATAACATAGAATTCACTTGTTTAAAATAAATCTAAAACGACATCATGTCTTTCATCCCCAGAGTTCAGCGATGTTACAGCTGTAATTTACTGGTGGTAGTGGTGGCTTAAAAGCACATAGAAGTTTTAGTTTGGTCATCAAACAAGAACTTTTGTGTTTTACTCTGCAGAGAATTCGGACATTAGTCCAGGTATTGAATTGGACCATCAGGTTCAATTCTGAAGCTCATTTTTAAGTCTTATGGGATAGTCAATGCCTGAAGACCATAAGCTTCTCTAAAAGCTTTGTACAGCCACCGTGTCCATAAATATTTCTGTGTAAAGAAGTGTAAAAATCTTATCTGTTTAAGAAGTGGTCCACCAGGCTTCAGAATTCAAATGATCTTCAAGTTTTGTGGGACAGCAATATCTGAAGACCATCAGTATCTTTAAGTTTTGTGGGACTGTATGTGTCCATAAATATTTCTGTGCAAGGAAGTGTAAAAATTTCATCTGTTTAAGAAGACTGCAGGTTCCAGAATTCAGCTCATCTTTAAGTTTTGTGGAACAGTCAATGTAAAGAAATCATCATCATCTTTGGGACCATTCTGGATTCCTAAATATTTCCATTTAGGAGACTGTAAAAATTTCATCTGTTTAGAAAATGGCTCTGAAAACCAGCATCATCTTTAAGTTTGTTGGACCATCAGTGTTTGAAAAGTGATGTGTTGGAAAGTGTAAAGTGTTTTGTGGTGATAAGTGCTACAAAGTGTCTGGACCATCCATGTCCATAAAAATTTTAACACTGTGACTAACAACATCTTCATATTACGAACATCAAACAGTACATCAAGTCTACAAATCCAGGTGGGTATAAGTATAAAAATCTTGGATTTTTATACTTATCCCCACCTGGATTTTTATACTGAAGCAGTGAATTAATTTATTTATTGTTGGATTTTAATTTATATGAGTTCACGTAACTGTTTTTAGTCAACATTTTTACCTTAGTTTAAGAATGTGTTAGATTTGTTTTTGTGATTAAGAAACTGTTCATTTTGAAATTTTATTAACAGATCTCTTAATGCTGAAAGTGTTAAGGTTAGTTTCTGCAGCAGTTAAGTGCATATACGAGGCATATTCGGAAACTAAGTACCGTTTTGAAAAAAAAAATATTAAAACAATTTTTTTGAATCCAATTTTATTTTTACATGAAAATACATGTCTTAAACTATTTTTCAACATAGTTTCCGCCAATGATCAAACACTTGTCATAGCGGGTGACCAGTTTTTGTATACCATCGTCAAAGAAACTTCCCGCCAGTTTCGATAACCACGACTCCACAGCATTTTTCGTGTCATCGTCAGATCCAAAGCGCTTGCCACCAAGCTCGCGCTTCATGTGCAGGAACAAGTGATAGTCGGACGGCGCCAAGTCCGGGCTGTACGGCGGGTGATCGAACTGCTCCCAATGAAACTGTCGAATTAACGATTGAGTGACACCAGCAGTATGGGGCCGAGCATTGTCATGGAGCAACACAATTCCTTTACTGAGCATTCCTCTTCGTTTGTTTTGAATGGCACGCCTTAGTTTTGTTAAAGTCTCACAATATCGTGCCGCATTAATGGTTTCACCTCTGGGAAGAAATTCAGTAAGCAAAACGCCTTTCCTATCCCAGAAGACAGTACACATGATTTTTTGTGATGACATTGTCACTTTGAACTTTTGTTTTTTCGGAGAATGAGTGTGTCTCCACTCCATTGATTGTTGTTTCGATTCTGGTGTGAAATGACACACCCAAGTTTCATCACCTGTCACAATTTGGTTTAAAAAGTTTTCTCCCTCATCACTGTACCGCGTGAGAAATGTCAGGGCACTACCAAATCGCTTTGTTTTGTGAACATCAGTGAGCATTTTTGGAACCCATCGGGAACACAGTTTGCGATAATTCAAGCGGTCAGACACAATTTCGAACAAAACGGTACGTGAAATTTGTGGAAATGCCTCTGAAACAGTTGTCATTGTGAAGCCTCTGTTCTCATGAATTGCTTCATCAACTTTCCTTACCAAATCATCGGTGACAACAGAAGGCCGACCACTCTGAGCCTCAGCGTGGACATTTGTTCAACCTGCATTAAACATTCTTACCTACTTTCTCACCATTCCATCACTTATCGCGTATTCACCGTAAACTTCTGTCACTTGACGATAAATTTTGCCCAGTTTAACATTCCTCACGTTCAAAAATTTAATCACGGCACGAATCTCACAGTCAGCGGGAGAACTAATTGTCGTAAACATTTTGAATGTGCACAGCAAACTGAAAACACAACATAGAGCAACCAAAATGGCGACAATTGAAAGTCAGTGAACAAGAAAGACTAGTGTGCATGCGTGGGACGCCTACCACAGCACTGCAACGGCGCTAGAATGAAACGGTACTTAGTTTCCAAATACGCTACGTAGTTTAATTTGTAAAAAAGAATTACTATAATTCTTAATTATAATTATTATAGTTCTAAAATTTAGCTGGTATTTCAACATATAATTTGCAAGTCATCTTGAATGTTTTAAATATTAGAATTTTCTGTTATATGGATTAAACCCTTATTGTGGACAAGATTGGATCAGCTTGGACATAAGGCAGCCTCCTCATATGAAGTTTTTCTCATTCATTCGGAATTTGTGAAGGAATGGAGTCTGCCACTTTACATCCATTCCTCCGACTGCTTTCATAGTTCATGTTTGAAAATTCTATTGATACTCAGATCCAGTGTGGCTGTAAATTTTTTGTAAGTCCACCTGGTATCTTTGAGACATCGGTGCTAAGTTTTTTTGCTTCTGATCTCACTGTATCCGCTAAGTGGGATCGCACTGAATCCAGAACCTTGAGGTTGGAAAGAAGAACCTTTCCTTTTTCGATAAATTTCTCTCAGCCGAAACAACATCACTTCTTTGCACATCCATCCTTTTTCGTTGGCACAAGTAATAACTCCTTTCGAATCTTTCTTAGATGTGTACTCCAAAAAAGCTATCTTATTTTTTTTTCTTTTTTTTTTTTTCAAGCCACTCCACGGGAAGCTTTTGTCCAACTGTTGTTTTGGTCCTGACAAATAATTTCCTTCGCTTCACGAACCTGAAACATCAGTTAGGTCCAACAAAATTTTTAATGCCCATTTGTCGAGTAACTGCTTTTTGTTGAAGGCAAATTCTAACTGTTGATACTGATAATCCACTTCTCTCTGCTCAACTGTCCATTCCTCTAAATTGTCTTCCAAAACAGGCCAGGCTGTGGCACTAGTTCGATGAGACCTTTTATTCTTAGACATTTTCTACAATTCTTCTTGTTCGGACTTCTACCACCAAATACATCGCTCGTCAACTTGAAATTCTTTAACCATAGTGTGATTTCCAATTTCGATTGCTTTTTTCATAGCTGAAAGCAACTGTATAACCAGTACAGCCATAATAATAATAATATTTTTAAAGCGCGAATGATAAGGTAAACAAAAAGCAAGCTACAAAGCAGTAAAAATGTGTAAGAATGAACACAGCACAAGGCAAGTAAACATAGCAGTTTCCATTAAAAAAAAAAAAAGAGTCATAGGAAAATGCGGGCAAAACCATGAGTTTAGCAGAAAGTACATGCATTACGATGTCTTCACACAGAGCGCCACCTACCTTAGTCATGCGAGTTGAACTTACTGCAATGCCTTAGCACAATCTGAGGTTAAAATGCTGCAGCGAATTCTAACTTAACCATTTCGGTTGTGCATAACTTAATCTTGTGAACTAGTGAAGTCTTAAGGACACAGGAAAAATAAAATTCCCTCAGATACACCATAGATCTAAATTTTCAACTTTTAAACATGTATTAGCCATGGCTTATCTACCTGAAATTACGGTAATTCATTTTGGATTAACATTAAATGTGTTTATCCCATGATGGCCAAAAAAGCTTTAAAAATGTTCTTACAATTTTCTACATCTTATTTGTGTGAATTCAGATTTTCAGTATTAACCAACATGAAAGTGAATAAAAGATCGAGACTGTTAAATGTAGAAGACAATATGAGAGTAGCATTGTCATTTTTATGACCAAATATAAATGAAATTATCCAAAAAAACATCAAGCTCAAATTTCTCAATAAAAGTATTCTTATTATTAACTTGTAATTAATCCCTTAATAAATGTACTGCTGTTTTTATAATACATATTATTTTATTTTACAATCAAAATTATTATCATAAACTATTTTACACAGTGTGTTATTGGTAAGTAAATGATTTTTAAACTTATCTTTTCCTTCATGTGCCGACAAATTTTGAAATTGTTAAAAGCGTGCCGCAACAGAAAAAGGTTGAGAATCACTGGCATAGAGGTATAAAAGGAACTTTCTTTAAAACAAGGGACTTTAATGTAAGCACATATTACATATATTTAATATGGTAGCATAATATATAGAGACACATGTTCAGAATAATTACTCCAAAGGTGCAATTTGACCAGAAGGAATATTAATTTCATTTTGACATTTTGCGTTGATTCACTAAAAGCGTTGTTTCACTTTTCAAATTGTTGCCACCAAATATTATCACCCTGCATTATACTTAAAGAAATTAAATAATGAAGAATCTACATAAATGTATGTATGTTTCTCGCATTGTGATAAAACAACTAACTAGAGCCATCAAATTTTGAACACTGAACATTTCCACATGAATATGCGCATCTGTAAGACCAAACTTGAAATTTGGAATTTGTTTTATTACTGATTTCATAGTTTGTAAAACTTTAATGAATTTTTGTTTAAGAAGGATTTCAAAGCGAGCAATGCCAATGTTGCACAGAAAAAATATTTTTATTTCTAGCGCGTGAGTCTGCATATCAGAAATTCTAAAGATATGCTCATTTTAAAATTATTTCGTGATATGGCTCTTGAACTGAATTTTATGGTTTAAGTGCGAAGAACATGATATTTAATAAAAAAAAGGTAACACACAAAATGTTAAAAAGACGCCCCTTTGGACATAATTTAAAATCTGAAACCTTTCAGATTTTTTTTAATTTTTATCCTTTTCTTTTTTTATATTTTCATTTATTTATTGTATGTTGCACCTCAGCTTTTCAACAACTAGTCTCTGTCGAACAAACAACTGTAGAAGTCGTGGCCAGTCCTGCCACATAATAGGCACAAAGTAATGGTCTCAAACAGGCTCCTATGTTACGAAGAGAATAAAGTTTTAAAATGTCTCAATTTCAGAGCATCCTTTATTAGGTCAACTCCAAACTAAAATAAAATTTTATAACAGCCTGCACTAAAAGTGATGAATTCAACAAGTTCAGGTAACAGATTTTAAGTGCCAGTAGATGTAAGTTCACCATATAGGTAAATATGAAAAGTATTGTTGAAGGCATAAGGAGATTTGGAAGCCCTCTTACTTGGATCAAAACTCACATAAATGAAGTTCTGTTGCTTCTTATACATGTTGGATAGGTGAGATTAAAAGAACCATGGTATCAAAAAGTCAATCACAGAGTCACTTACTCCAGTACTGATAAATGTAATTCTTCACCCCCTTATCAGAATTGAAACACCATATTACCTCCTCTGCAGGTAAAAATAGGTTCTATTTATAATTTTTTTTAAAAGCAATAGAGTGTAAGAACCATGCCATTTTCATACTTTTAAACAATCTTTTTTCATTACCATGATGATTCTAACAATTTTCATCATCGCTTAACTCTTCTCATTTCTTGAAACTCCCTGTTAATGAATTTACAAAAAATGTATACAAAAATTATTTGAAAAATCCAGAGTTATGGCACAAATTGCTTATTCAATAAAAGCAACAGACATACTGATGCTTATGGATAGACCTGGCACTGTCTTTAAAGAAGTAAACAAGTGTAGCGTGTGCAACTGCGACTCATCGAACTCAAGTTGAATTTCAAACAAATATTGCATAGCAAACAAAAATTTTCAAGTTCAAACAGGATGTCTCTGTATATCGAATAAATGCATAATCAACATGTTGTCTCTGTATATCCAATAAATGTATATCAAATAAATACAAGATTAATAGATATAAATTTACAACCATCTAAAATTGACCAACCATATCAAATAACTATGTATTTTAATATAAATGACATATATAAAAATTAATCTTAATATTTTTATAATTTCAAAACATTTTATTTATTTATTTAAAGATTCATTTCAACTGCATAATACTTACTTATACTGTGGTAACGCACAGCCCAAAACCAGCAGTGTCATTCCAACAGATCCTGAAAATGCCAATGCAACCAAACTGGAAAGAAGCATTATATGCAATTAAAGTTACCTTTACTAAACTTTTATGTACAAACACCAGAAATTTCAGGGAAAATTGAGTTCTGAAAAAGGTTTAAATCAATACAGCTTTATCACACACTTAAATTACTACACAAAAATTAAACGACGCCAAAATCTCTAGTATCGTTCTAAATCCAAAAAATACTACTACCGATAGTGAAGAAAGTGATAGAGAGGTTATTGAAAATGAAAAAATTTCGATTGACAAGTTAATCGGAATTCTGGACACAGCAATTACAGGACTTGAACAATGGAACTTTGTAACTAAACAAGAAATTATGTCTGTTTATAGAATTAAAGAGAAAGTATTAGCCCATAAAACGAAGCAACTTAAACAACTTATGTTGAAAGACATGTTTAATAAAGTAAACAAATAAATATTAAGCTTTTTTTTATAAATTTTGATACCCTTTAGATCATAAATGCTCTTTATTTCATAAATTATTTCATATTTTTAACTGTATAATTTATGCATGCTATCTTACTAGATTTAAACTGATGACCTAATATCCAGAAAAATCCCAAATTGCTGGTCCCGATAAGTCTGGATCTCAGACTTTGTATTGTGCTTTATTACCTTATAAAAGGAATACTTAATTTGAACTTTAGAAAACAAAACTTTTATACAAAACAATGTGACTATAAATGTATGCGTAAAATCATTAATATGAATAGGAAAATGCATGAATTATTTGTGGAAAGATAACAGATATTTATTGCATCATCAATACACACAAAAAAATATTTATCTTGTAACTGCTTTGATATACTTATTTCAAGCAGGTAATGTACACTGCACTGTCAGGACCACTACTAATGCATGGGAATATAGCTGTATAGTGTACTTACAAATAACATAAATATACATATGAGTATGAAAATTCAATACTAATTATGTAATATTCATGTGTGCATAAAAAACAACTTGCATTTATCTTTTTTTAAATGACATTCAAAATTATGTTCAATAACTATGTAATCTTACAGGTGTATACCGTATTTATATTACTTGTTGCTCCTAGTTTTGCCACTTTATGAAGTTTACTGTATTTTCCCTCAGCATTATTCGTTCATATCAATACATAGCAATTTGAATGTTCTTTCCAAAGGTAAAGGCCCATTTGCCTCAAAATGTCATGTTTTAAGAATGTTTTTTTAATTATGTTTTAAGCACCCTTATGCTTGGGCCATTGCTTGGATGGAAAAACGAGCAAACCTACATAGGCTGGCACTTCACCGTACCACACTGCCCAATATTTTATTGCCATTTCACACTAATTGCAGTCTGTGCATTGTGAATGGATTCGGGATCCTCATCATGGCTCATCCGTCTATCTGGTAGGAGGAGACAATGCTGATGGGTTTGATAATTCTACCCTATTTTGTAATGTACAAAATGGATTGGCACTATATACAATGTTAAGCTGAAGAGACACTCATGATGAACACTAGACAGGCAGAGAGGTGCAGGCCATCTCTTCAGCCCCAGCGTGCACCATAGCACTAAGCTTCCATACAATCCATTGTGTACCAGTTATTCCACTCTATCACTATACCCTGCTTGTCCTAGCATATATTTTTAAAACGTTTTATAATTTTTATTACAATTTTAATCATTATAAAGATAGTCTAAATATAGGAACCACTGTTCAACATATGATGCAGATATGCCCCCTTGCACGTGTTGCAGTGCAGCCTTGTGGGTCACTGTCCCATCTTCAGTAAGACAAGTTGAGTGTACAGACTTCTTGCTTGACTGATATTTCAAGAAGATAGAAAAATACTAAGCACTTTTCTTCAAACAGCCAGAAAACTATACGATCCCCTTTGACTGATCACACCATTCACTGTTAGGCTAAAATTTTAGTAACGAAAGTTACCAGTTATGTAAACTACCATGGGATACTGAGCTTCCTTCTGGCTTGAATGACGAGTAGTCTCAATGATGCAGTGAGCTTTCAGAACTACACAACCATGACTTGTTTTGAACTTAGATAAAAATACACAGATCCATGTTTTTTCTGACGCAAGCCAAAAGTTAAATAGTGCAGCCATTTATGAAAAGTGCAGACTTCAAACAAAATTCTTGCAAATTTGCTAGCTTCCAAGAGCAGTGGAAACCTGTGAAAAAAGTTTCCTTTCCTTGATTAGAATTACTCGGTGCACTGACTGCCACAAGACTAGGAACACAAAACAGAAAAGTTCTAGATCATAAAGGTTCACCTAATTTATTTATTTATTTCTGATTAATTCTACGGTTGCACTATTTTGAATTAAAGGATCCAGCAGAAAATGTAAATGTTCTGTTCAAAATTCTGCCGATGATATTCAAGGGTTGAGTAATCCATACTCTTAGTTTTACTGCTCAACCAAAGACAATACTGCTGATCTTTGAATGTGTGGAATTAGTGTCTCTTCCCTAGACAACAATTCCAAATGTTTAATGGCCGAAATTTTAAATGTATTGCATTTAATAATCCTTGATACAGCAGGATAGATTTTTTTTTGATAGAGTCATATCTTCTATATAAGTGCTTACAACCAATAGTTCTAAGGGTTAAATTCTTTACACCCACTGAAAGGGAATCCTATGTGCAAGAAAGCAAGAGTTCTATTGACATTAATGGTCAATAGATGAAGAATTTTGACTGACTGATATGAACTCTGTTTTAGATGAATTCTTGAATATTAGTAACCATTATTATAAAATCATTATGTTCTTTCTGATATTTTTAGGTTTATTTATAATTGCAGGCATTGATCTAAGATAGTAGGACCTCTTAAACTAGAAGAGGTAGAGCAGCTGAAGAAATGCTTATTAAGTATGAGCAAAGGACCCTATCTAGTAAAAAGGGTATAAGAGGTAACTTAAATTTACGTTCCTTTGTTGATCATAAGAAAAAATTCGCGTTGGTAGCCATCTTGGAAAAGCGTCTTTACCATTTTCTCAGAAATATCGTACAATCCTGACAAGAAATTCTAAGCTAAGTATTGATTTATTTTTGCAGTGCGCATACATATATTGCATATTGGCCCTCAGGAATTATTAAATGTAATATATTTAAAATTTTGGCCATTAAGCAGGTGAAATTTGGTTAAAAAACAGTACACCTTTGTAAAATGCTTTAAATGCAAACCAATTTTGCCTTCGCAAATTATAAGCAATTTATCATATGAAAGAATTAACAGATAACCTCTATTTAGTGTTCAGGTTTGGATCTATGTGGTCCATTTTAAGTAGCTTATAAGAATCAGAGAAAGAGCTGCTAAATAAAATTTACATTTGTGTGTGTATATGCTTCATAACACAAGTTATCCATCTACAACCTTTGTCAGATTTGACTTCCAATGTTTTAACTGCCACCCTTAATTCATGTTTCATGGCTAGACATGGCAAATATGTGAAAATATTCATTGATAATTTTTATTCACACCCTATTTTGCAGGAGCTAATTCTTTATTGGAGAAACCTTAGAGCATAATTAATTTTCCTGACAAATTTTGGTCTCTTATTTCAGTTCTGAAAGAACAAATTGGAACACTTTCCTCTTAAATCCCTGATTTTAGATGGCTATGGGAAGCTGTGTAAAATCTGTACAGAACCACTTAAAGAGAAGGATAGGAAATTTACATTTTATATATGAAAAGTTTGAAACAGTAATTTCACAAGTGGAGAGTATACTAAACTCAAGACCTCTTACACCTACTTCCAATGATTCTGATGATTATGAAATTTTGGCCTCAGGTCATTTTTTAATAGGGTCAAATTAATACTAGGGTTTTTTTAATAGGGTAATAATAGGGTTTTTTTAATTAATAATAGGGTTTTTTTAATAGGGCCTCGGGTCATTT
>KK117756.1:13928-39043 GCA_000611955.2 Stegodyphus mimosarum | reverse complement strand
CTTGTCCTTATGAGATTGTAAGCCAGAAATTAACTAATAAAATGACGTAAAATACCTAAAGTTCGGATGGGGTCCGCCAAAAAAAAAATTTTTCAAGTGGGGGTTCGCGGAGTACATAAGTTTAAGAACCTCTGCTGTAGAAGATCCATTAAATGCAAGAAATAATATGGCTGAAGATTCTTCGCTGACCGTATCAGTAAGTCTATACCCACTAACTTTTCTTCTAGTCTGTTTAACTGTTATTGCAAATAAAAAAAAACAATGAAATGTTGCAGAAAATGCATACTGAATGTAAATTTAATTCTTAGTTAAACCTGCCGTATATTTTGACGGAAGCAAGAAGAAAAACGAATCGTCGCTTTAATGCTACAGAAGTAACCTACCAAGCTAGAATAAATCATTCGCAACTTCCAGAACCCTTAAACCACGGTTTGTTGAGAGAAGAAATTTTTTTGGAAACTTTACTAAGCGCAGTAATACAAGAAGCGGCACAGAACTTAAATAATGATGATGTAATTAGGTAAATACATTACTTATATCGCAATGAGAAAGAGAACTTTGATCTTTATTTTAGTATGTTTATTATTATTTGGTAGAATTTGCATGAACAGTGATTATTTGAACCGACCCATTTCTATATGCTTGGTTCCCGTCAGAGACATGGCAGTTGAATTATTTTATCCTCCATAATGAAAGTGCTACACGTAAAAATGTACCTTAGTTAAATAAGTATATTCTTTAATAAATTAGTTACTTTAGTAAATGCTAATATTGCTTTATTTTTGCACTGAAGACTCTAAGAAATTATTATTTTTTAGATTAAGAATTAATTAATTTATTTCATACTAACTTTTTGCGCGAGAGCAATTGTGGTCGGTAAAGCAAAATTAGAAAATCATCCCCAATTTAAATCGATTCGAGATGGCCGAAGAGCCTTACAACGAAATATGGAACTGAAACTCCATGCTGAGTGTGGAGTAAATTTGGGACCATGTGGTTTCGAAGAAATTAGAAAATTTGAAGACTATCTTGACATACAAGTACATGTGGTTTCTGCAGATGAATTTAAGAAGGTAAGTTCGTTTACGTTAATTAATCTGCCATTAATTTTCATTAATTAAGTCTCGATATTCTAACGAAATCTGATGTATCTTACCTACACTATTTTTTTTATTTATTTTTTTAGGTTATCTATCGAGGGCCACTGCGTTCTGCAAAAATATTTTTGTATTTGCATGACGGACATTTTGATTTAATAACCTCAATGAAGGCATTCCACGGTAGAAAATTCTACTGTGAGATATGCGATAAAGCGTAAGATCACGTTCAAAGACATAAGTGCGTATGGTATTGTAACGTTTGTTTTAGTAAGAAATGTGACAGTACTATTCAGAAAAGACTTTGTAATGAGTGCAATCGGATTTGTCGCTCTGAGGAATGCTTTATCAGGCATAAAACTAGAAATAATAATGGAGAAAGTTTCTGTAGTAAATTTTATGAATGTAAATCTTGCTATTAGTTCCTAGTCGCAAAAGAGAGGCTTATCAATCTACATAAATGCTTTGAACAATATTGTATCATTTGCAAAAATTACTTTTCAGATAAACATCACTGTTTTCTTCGTAATGTTCCTGCCAGGAAGCACAGTAATGATTATATTTTTTTTTTATTTTGAGACCCAGCAAAATACAGGTGAACACCAGGTAAATTTTGCAGTTGCCCAGTACACAGATGGACAGGAATTCGTTTTCAGAGGCAACAATGCCCTCCAAAAATTTTGTGCATTTTTGTTTAAGAAAGAGCAGAAATCATTCACAGCGATAGCGCATAATTTAAAAGGATTCGACGGACAGTTTATTTTAGCATACTTACTGAAAAATGGCCATAGACCAAAAATTGTACCTAATGGGTCCAAATTAATGAAAATATGCCTATCATCGTTAAATATACGTTTGATAGATAGTTTCAATTTTTTGCCGTTATCTTTAAGGAAATTTCCGAAAACATTCGGTTTTGAGGAACTGACAAAAGGTTACTTCCCACATTTATTCAACATTCCTGAAAACGAGTTTTATAGAGGACCCTTGCTCGATGTCAAATATTATAGCCCAGATACAATGACTGTTGAAGGGCGGCGAGAATTTCTGTTCTATTAAGGGGACTCGGTACCCTAAGTATGGCGAAAAACGATGAAAATTGCGATTTTCTAATTTTTTGCTAAAAATGTTTTTCAATATCATTACTACGCTGAGGAGAAATTTTGAAGCGATCTGACAATAATAAATGGTATAAAAAGTACTTTAATCATTTTGGCAGCTCTTTAAATGCCACGCCCACCTCAGTGTTTACTTTCTTTTAATTCTTATTTTCTATCTTTATTTCTTAATTATAAGCGCAGAAGAAGGGGTACGCGATTAACTGTGACTGTAACTATCGGCAAACTTTGTTTACATGTGGCGTGCAGTTTGAATAAATATTTCCTTTCATTTTTCGCTACTGAAATTGCAATTTGTTTTGACTTGTGGATTTTTTTTCTCTTACTCAGCTCAGAATATATATTTGTTTATATTAATCGGCTAAATTTTGATATGCCTCGACAGAAACGTAAGAATTTGCGAGCGATAGAAATGAGTAGAAAACGGTGGCGTAAAAACAGTGATGAAGTTGCTGACTGCAGCGGTTCGGAAAATTATATTGCAGGCAATATTAGGCTACAGAAATTATCTGTTGTAGAAAAGAATGAAGCATCTGATGCCGAACATTTTGTTATTGTGGATTTTCGGCAAATTAATGAGCTATTCAGTTTTGTAAAGTGTACTGATTGTGAAAAACAAACATTAAAGCTTGAACTTGGATGTAAATTAGGATTTTCTTATGATTTGAATTTGATTTGTGTATCATGTCAGGAAAAAAAATGTACCGTAAACTCTTGCAGGAAGACAGCTAATGCTGGGTATGACGTAAATGTGCGTGTAACGCAAGCCTTCTCTCATATAGGAAAAGGCTATTCAGCCATCGAAAAAGTTTGTATGGTGATGAATATCCTACCTTTTTCATCGCGGACATACGCCAAATATGTAAGACGTTTAAATTATGCGTATTCCATCGCATCACAAAATATATTTGCGGATGTTCATAAGGAGGTTAAAACTGCGTATTTAAACATCTCGCCAAACTCAACAGAAATTGTCGATATAGGTGTTTCCTTTGATGGAACGTGGCTAACGCGTGGACATTCGTCACTCATAGGAGTAGGATGTGTAATTGATATCCTCACAGGTTACGTGATCGATTTTGAAGTAATGAGCAAAATGTGCCGTAAGTGTTCATTAGCAAAGAAGAAATTTGGGGAATCCAGTGTGGAATTTAAAATATGGTATGATGACCATAAAAGTGAGTGTGATTTAAATCACACGGGATCTTCTGGTTCAATGGAAATGGAGGCTGCGTTGGTTCTCTGGAAACGATCTGTATCGTTAGGATTTCGATACGTAACTCTGCTATCTGATGGTGACTGTAAAACTTTTAATTACTTATGTGACAAAAAGGTTTATGGTTCTGATGTTGAAATAAGAAAGGAAGAATGCATAAACCATGTCAGTAAAAGATTAGGAACAGGATTGAGAACTGTTGTAAAAGACTGGCGAGCGCAAGGCGTTACGTTAGGAGGAAAATCTCATGGTAGCCTGAAAGAAGCAACGATTAAAAAGCTGACTAGATATTACCAAAATGCTATTCTGCGACATAAGGGGGATGTGAACGCTATGAAAACTGCAATATATGCGACGCTGTATCATAGCATTTCTACAGATAAGAAACCTCAACACTCGAAATGTCCCACAGGGGCAGATTCTTGGTGCTTTTACCAGTCAGCAATAGCTAAAGGTGAAATTCCAGGCAAGCATAAGTTGAAAATTGGAACACCAATAAATGAGACATATCTTCCAAAAATTCTTCCAATTTATCAGAGGCTTGCTTCAAATGAACTACTAGAAAGATGTGTAGGTTGCAGAACGCAAAATGCTAACGAAAGTTTACATAGTATGATTTGGGCCAAGTGTCCAAAAGAAATATTTGTGCATAAAATACGTGTGAAACGTTCTGTAACAGAAGCAGTTTGTGAATTCAACAAAGGAACAGTACGCACTATGAAAGAAGTACAAAATGTTTTAGGAGTGTTTATGGGATATGCAACAAAAAAACTTGCGACTATTTTAGATAGTCGCAAATTTTCCTTTCGAAAAAGACGAAAAAATAACAGTAGCCAGCTTGCTCGTAAATTAGTTAAAATGGCAATATATAGACGAGACAAAGTGGCCAAAAAAAGGGAAGGAATCACATATGGTGCTGGACAGTTTTAAGCAAAATGATTCTGTGATTACTAAAATTTAAAATAATTTAAATGCTTTATTAAAATTGCTCCGTTTATTAAAAAAGTTGAGTTAAACAAGCATTTAATATTATTATTATTATAGTTTGGAAATGTATTATTAGTAATATTACAAATGATTAACATATTAAAATTGCTTTGAGTATGTGATAATGAATGAAAACTGTTAAAGGAAAGCAGTATTTATATTTTATGATTTTTCATGCGGTATTTCTGGTCAGGTAAGGTTTTAAATAAAAGCTTATAATTATTGTTTATATTACACAATGGAATTGAAATAAGTTTAATTTTAGACATATATGTACTGACATCAAGTATAAAAAATATTAAAAAAATTCGAAAGGTTTTTATAACCATTTTAAGACTTTACATTCTTTAAACTGCGTTTTCTCAGTTTCCACTTTTTCAATAAATCCTTTTACTTAAATTCCTAAAACTTTGACAAATATGCACCAAACTGAATGATATTTTTACTGAATGGTTATTATATATAACTTAATAGAATCAAGGATGGATTTTGTAATATTTTGGAAAAAAAAAATACTACGACTAAAAATGTAATGGAAATCATGTTTTTTTTCAGTTTTTTACGTATGTAGATGCATTTTATTTTTTTTCTTTAAAACTAATTCATTAATTGCAAAATCGATCCTTAAAGTTATAAAGGACATTCTAATAAATGTTTTAAAAATTTTGGGAGCAAAAAAATTGAAAACTGAAGAAGAAGAAAGATTTTTAAATTTTTAAATTTTTTAAAAATTAATTGAAATTTTAAAAAAATTACCATCAAATATATTTTTTTCTTTTTTAAAATCAATATGTTTAATAACAACATTTAAGAATATTCATAAAAATTAAATGAAAGTTCTTAATTAAAAAAAATCATTCAAAAGGTACCGAGTCCCCTTAAAAAAACACCCTTTTGATTTTCAAGAAGAAATTTACAAATATTGCAAGTAAGTAATCTTTATGGTGCATAAGTTTTGATTTTTTTTAAAGATTTCCTTATCTATTTCTACATTTTAGAATATTCTTTTTTCATAGATCTGATGTAGACATTTTGAGAAGGTGTTGTCTGAGTTTTAGAGCCGAATTTATTTCTGCAACGAAGATCGATCCCTTTCAGTACACTACGATAGCGTCAGCTTGTATGGCTACTTACAGATCACAATATATACCTCCACAGACGATCGGAATGGTGCTAGTTCATGGTTATGTAAATCACACAAATCACAGTAAAGCAGGAATTCAATGGATAGATTTTATTGCTCTAAAGGAAAAGATTCAGATCAGGCATGCTAGAAATGGTTTTGGCGAGCAAATGATTGCAAACATTTCTGTGGACGGTTTCTGCGAAGCCAATTATACAGTTTACCAGTTTTACGGTAATTATTTAATTTTTTTTTAATTTTCTGAATTTTTAGGTTATATTGATTTAGACTATAAGAAACTGAATACCTTCTTTTTTTATGGATGTTATTGGCATGGATGTAAAAACTGTTATCCTCAGCAAGATGACAGAAATGCTGTAAACGGGTGTTTCATGTGGGAACTTTTTGCCAGAACGAAGAGGACATCTGAAATCATTAAACGCATGGGATATAACTTAATAACCATTTGGGAACATGAGTTTAATATCATGAAGAGAAATGATGGGGAGCTAAAGCAATTTTTGAAAGAACATAGTTAAGTAGAGAGGTTAAATCCAAGAGACTCATTTTTCGGAGGGAGAACGAATGCTATAAAGCTAACGCACGAAGGAAAAATTAAGTACATAGATTTCACAAGTTTATATCCTTGGGTTAACAAGTGTTGCAGGTACCTGTTTTTTTCTGAATTTATTTGTTAGAGCGATTAATGTAATTAAAACATTGATTTATTACAAAAAGATGTGATAATGAATGCATGTATACATATATATATATATACATACATAGTGTATTTATTAACCCGCAGGTATCCAATTAAACATTCTGATATCATAACGGAAAATTTTCAAGATGTATCTGGTATACTGAAATGCACAGTACAGCCTCCCAAAAAATTATATTTTCCTGTTTTACCTTATCGGTATGTATTGATCATTATCTTACCTTTAATCAGAATTTCAAAACTGTGTCCCTCGTACGCGTTACTTTTTTTCATTATTTTATTTTACCTCTTTTATAGTGTCCGAAATAAACTGATGTTTCCGCTTTGTAAGCTTTGTGCGAATCGTTGCAGCAAGAAAAGTGCACGCATACAGATGAGGAAAGAATGCTGACAGAAACATGGGTTTCCCTTGAAGTTCAGAAAGCTGTGGAAAAGGGATATAAAATTGTTAAAATACACGAGGTGTGTATGTGAGGGTATTGTTTCGTTGACTTAATGACACATTTTTTTAACTGGGTTGTTTACGTTGTTTGTTGCATTAACAGGTTTATCATTTTAAAGAGAGCATGACTGGATTATTTGCTCCGTACATTGACAGTTTTATGAAATTAAAACAAGAATCAAGTGGCTGGCCAAAAGACTGTATAACTTTTGATGCTAAAAAGAGATATATTTCTCAATACATGGAACATGAAGGTATTTTGCTGGATGAAAATTCTATTAGCTATAATCGAGGGCGGCGACAAGTAGCAAAGCTTTGTTTAAACAGATAAAGCAAAAGTACAAGGAACATTTTGTTGTTGTTCCTGTTGGTGTATAACAGAGATGATTATAAAAGTTACCCCCCCCCCCCGATTTATTTTAAGCTTCTGGGGAAGATGGGGTATGACGGAAAATAAGACCCAAATATGTTACGTGACTGATCTGGCAGATTTTAACAAACTCTTAACGGATAGTACTATATAAGTAAGTTTTTATCAAATCATATTATAGTCTTTGAAAATGCATGATATTAAAAGGATAAAACATGCTATTGAATATTTAGGTTAAGGATGTATATTTACCGACGGAAAATGTGGCAGCAATTGAGTTTGCTTACAGATCCGAATTTACCCCTCAGTTTGATAAGACAAACATATTTATAGCTACATTTACAACTGCCCATGCACGTTTGAAACTCTATTCAGAATTAGAAAAATTAGACAAAAATGTGTTGTACTTTCACACAGATAGGTATAATATTAGGGTAAAGTCCTATTTTTTTTTTGTACTAATATCATATGCAAACATTCTTTCATATAGGATAAAAAACTCTTCTATTTTTTATATTTCTTTCAGTATAATTTATGAATCTGATGGCAAGAATGACCCACCTTTAGGTCCTTATTTGGGCGATTTTACAGATGAGTTAGATGGAAAACATATAACGTCTTTCCTTTCTGGTTAGTATAAGCTTATTGTGTTAAAACTAAGTTATCAGTGTATGCATCTGAGAAATTTTAATTCATACAATATTATTTTATTTACGTCTCTTATGGTTTTTTTTAGGTGGTGCAAAAAATTACGCTTATACAACCTCAGATGGTTTAACAGCTTGCAAAATTAGAGGATTTACTTTAAATTATAAAGCTTCAAGTAAACTAAATTATGAAGCGATGAAGACTTTAATTTTGAATACAGACTTTGATACATCCATCAAAGTGGAAACCACAAATAAAATAAGCCAAAATGCTAAGACGAGGAAGGTATATAACAAGAAAGAAGAAAAAAATATTGTTTAGTATACGATAAAAGGGTGATATTACCAGATTTTACGACTCTACCTTTCGGTTACTGATGATTCTATCAGCGCAAGTAAAATTTTATTGATGATGATATTTTACATTTACCTTTGGTGATGTAGTACCTATTGGTAATGTAGTATCCTAAGATAAAATATGAATACATATAAAGTATTTTACAGGTAGGAAAAAAAATCGACAACTTATAGTTAAATTAAAATTTTTTATTTAGTACTATATCCAAGGTACTTGAGTACATTCTTTGTTTGATTTTAGAAATATTTCTCTTAACAATTTTTCGTTATGCCCGAATGCATCAGGCATTTCACTCAAAACAGATCGAAATAAATTTCTTCCTATAGGCCCTTTTTTTCTATTCCGCAATAAATCGTTAATTAAATGAACAATATTGGATCCAGGAACTGTTTCCCCTTTATGCAAAATTTCACCTTTAGAAGTCCATAACAAAATACCTTGTTTATTTTTTAAAAAGAAGTAAATGTCCTTTGCTATATGCTTCTTTTTCACTGGAACAACAGCTAGAATATTCTTTTCGACGACGTCTTCTTTTTCTTTCTCTGCTTTATTCTCAGGCTTCACAGAATTATCTGCTTCAATCACGTTTTCTGACTTTGGAATTGCCATCACAGAAACCTCTTTTTCCGGGTGAGGAACGTGAACAAATTTTTGAAGTGCTTCTCAATATAAAATTGCTTTATCACTTTCGTTCAAATTCTTATCTCTTAATATAGAGTACATTTGCTTATCTATTTCTGATAAATACTCTTCTGTCATGTTTTCTAACCGATCTTCCGGTATGAGACGATATTTTTTACTGTACTCCATTAATAATAGAACTGATCACAGATATAGCTGCAGGTAAGAGAAAACTCAGAAAACCATCACCTCGTTGAACGAGTAATTCTCGTTTTTTGTACAAAGGTATTTTACGGTTCGCTAACTTACGTATACTTCTCTTACAAGGAGTGAGTTTACTTTTCAGGGTTTTAGATAGTGGTATATTACTCCGAATTGAACTGCGTGCACACTCACACAAAGATTTGATGATTCTATTTGGAACTTTTTTAAGTAGAGATCTTTTTGATTTACTCTTTGCTAATGCTCTCAATTGCTTGATTAAATGCTGCTCGCATTCGGACATTTTTTTTAGTAGTCCATGATGAAAAGGAATGAACTCTGTACTATTTATAGGATTCCAAATCAAATATTTTATCCTTTACTTCTTTTCATATAAAGTGGAATAATAATCGTACTATGTATTGTATAATAAAGTAAGGAAAAGATAATGTATTTTAAAATTTGAGTTTTGTATCGTATTTCGATCAAGAATCTTCTTATCGCGGTAAATATAGACGTAATGTTTGTCTTCGGGAAATATACCTGTTCGCAAACGTAAGTTCTCGTCTGTGTCAGGTTTCAAATCAATCAACAAATAACTGTAATGTTTAAAAGTTGCATCTTCAAACTCTTCTTGAAAAAATTTATTTGTTGTTGGATAAAGCTGTCTACCCAAGTGCATGATCTGAAACTTATTTCGCGTATTTTTAAATAACACCATATAATGACAATTAACAGAAATTTCTCTCATTTCTTTACCTTTGTGATGGTGATGGGTGAAATTTTTTGACGCAAAACCAGAAATGGTTATACCGCGCGAAACACAAGGTGATGAGATATAAAGTTATACAAAAGACAGTGAAATTAAAATAGCTATGGATTAAACAAGTAGATAAAGGAATGTACAAAATCAGCTAAAATTAAAAGTGTTGAAACTAATTTACAAAATTAAAATCAGTTCAGATGAGGTGATAAACACCAATATCTTTTAAATAGTAAAATAAATTACGATTTTTCCGATTAAACGGTCGAGAGGTAAGTCACAGCTGTTAAAATATTTCTGACGAATACTATTTAAAGATGGACATTCAATTAAGAGGTGATGGACAGTTAAACATACACCACATTTGTAGAACAGGGGCTAATTGTCAGCATTTAAAAGATAGTTATGTGTCACTCTGGTGTAACCGATTCTAAGCCTAGTCAAAAGAACTTCCTCCTTACGTCTTCCAGTAAAATGCCAAAGTTCTATTCTAGGTTTCACGCTCTTTAATTTATTAAAAGACTGAACATCCCAAAACTGCTGCCATTTTTCCAATATCTTATCCTGGATAAAACTGCTAATATCTGTGATAGGGATGAGGCGACTGGATATTTCAACAGCTGATTTTGCGACGACATCTGCCCGCTCATTACCTTTTATACCGGTATGCCCGGGAACCCAGCAATAGAGAATTTCAAATCTGAGCCTTCTTAAGTTTGAGTTCAGTTTCAGGATATTAAAAATTCCTGGATTATGGGTGTTCGAAGAAGCTTCTAAAACTTCTAGCGCGCTGTAGGAATCTGAATAAACTATAAACTTTTTCTGCCGTCGTTTTGATAGGTACAAAAGTGAATGATATATTGCACTAATTTCAGCTGTTAAGACTGAGGAAGCGTGGTGCAAACTTCTACCTTCTACATGGTCACCAATTCCAAATGCCGTCCCAACATGACAAATTCACTTCGAACCATCTGTGTATATTGGAACATATTCTTGATATTTATACCTGTGATCAGCAAAAAGTTGGGTATAGATGACATTGTTAGTTTTTTTTCATGTGATGGGGAAAAATTTCCAGAATCTGGATTTCTGCCTGTTCCCAAGGAGAAATTTCAAAGTACTGCATGGCTTGAGGAGATATATCAGACATGGAGAGTTCCTCGATCAAAGGACGAACTCTCAAAGAAAAGGGAGGCATACAGGATGACAGTGCATCAAATAAAATGTCACAGCTGTTATCAGTCAAATCTAGCGTATTAGGATTGTCAGGTTGTGATAAAATGCTAAAATAATGCAACAGAGACAACTGCTCACGCCTCAAACGAATTGATGGTTCATGATAATCAACATAAAGACTCTGGAGAGTAGATGTCCTGAAAGCTCCAGGACAAATCCTCAGAGCTTGATGATGCACAGGATCTAGTTTTAGCAACACAGAAGACCGAGCTGATCCGTAGATAACTGAACCATAGTCCAGTCTAGTCTAGAGCGGACAAGCGCTCTATAGATGCGAAGCATGGAGCATCGATCAGCACCTCAGGAGGTATTCGCCAGTACTTTTAGTATAGTAAGTACTTTCATACATTTCTTTTTCAGCTGTAAAACATGAGAAAGGAAAGTCAGTTTCTGGTCGAATATCACTCCTCAAAATTTAGCTTCAGTTGCAACTGGAATGATAGAATCATTAAGGTGTAATTCAGGCTCAGGATGGAGACCTCTCTTTAACGTAAAAATATACGTAAATATCTAGTAATTGGGACTGGACACTTTTTATGATATTTTTACGTTCAGCTTGAACGTTTTTTATACGAAGGACCATTCGTAATTTGCACGTATTTTTCTCGTGCAATTTACGAATGCATGCTGCCTGGGTCATCAACATGCAAAGATCCTAAAATAGTTGGAGGAAGTTCTTTTAATACAGAGTTGATTTTCAGACTAAATAGAGTGATACTAAGAACAGAGCCTTGAGGCACACTCTCTTCTTGTTCAAAGATTTTTGACAAAACACAGCCAATCCTAACTTGGAAGGTCCTAGCACTCAAAAAATTCTGAATGAAAAATGGTAGGTTGCCACGCAAGCCACTATCATGGAGATCACGAAGGATCCCATACCTTCAAGCCTTATCATAAGCTTTTTCAATGTAAAAAAAAATAGAGACAAGATGGTTTCTTCTAAGCAAAGCTTTACGAATAGATGTCTCCAAAAGGTGCATATTATCTACAGTTGTCCTTCCCTTTCGGAAACCGCTTTGATAAGGTGATAATACACTATTCTTTTCTAAGAAATACACTATTCCAAGTAATAGACTAGGCGGCTGTTAACCATCTTTTCAAACAGTTTGCATATGCAGCTCGTAAGGGCTATTGGCCGATAATTCCAGGGATTCCGCGGGTATTTTCCTGGCCTAGCGATAGGAATAACAACAGCTCTCCTCCATGCACTGGGGAAAGTATGCTCCTTCCACATCCTATTGTAAAGAGTGAGAAGGGCATTCAGTGACTCACAGGACAGATGCTTCATCATATCGTAGCTCACGCCGTCAAGACCCGGACAAGATTTGTGTGTCTGGAACAAAGCTCTCTTTAACTCAAGCATAGTAAAATCCCTATTGTAGGGTTCAGAGTTGGAGGAACTGAAAGCAATGGGATTTTTTTCGGAGCGCTGCTTAATAGAGAAATGCGGGAGAATAATTTCTGCTGGAAGAAACGGCAGAAATCGTCTCACCAAGAGTATTTGCAATTTCTACTGCGGAGCTAATCACTCGGCCATCTTTTTCCAAAAAGTAAAGTGAGTAATATACAAACTAAATATATAAAATGCGTTAAATTAAGAAAAATAATTATATAAAAATTAAATATATAAAATAACAATTAATGAAAACGAAATTATTCATAAAAATAATTAAATGCGAAAAAAAGTTAATGAAATACATTAAATATAAAAAGAAACGTGAAAACTTGAGAGTAGAAATAAAGAAAAGTATTAATACACAAAATTAAAAGAAAAATAAAAAGATTAAATAAAATTTTAAATGGCATAATGCCCATAAGCGTAACTATTCACGCTATCTAATAGATAGCGCTTATCGTCACAAGGTGACAAAGTCACTTTGTTTGTTTTAACAGTGAATAGTTGGTGTTTTTCACTAGCAATGCGGAATTGCATGTCCCGTGATTGTGTTTCATTAAAGAGACAGTCTTTGTAGTTTAGATGCCTAATATGCTTCCGTAACACAGTTCTACTCACATCTTTCGCCGTTTTTTTCTCCCCACAGGGAGTGAGCAAAGAATACATTTTTGTTTTTAGCCCGACGAATTCGTAAACAGATGCTCCATTCAATTCGTCTTTAAAGCAGCCAATTCGTTACTTGTTCTTCTTGCTGTAGAGGGGGTGTTATTTTGGATACTCGGACGTATCATATAAATCTAAATACAGACTCATATCCCTATAAATGTCCTCTGTTTGCACAGAATAGGTCAATGAATCTGTGTCGGTGAAAAGCAGTTGAGCTCTAGATTCATAGTTGCGCTTCATATGATCATAGTGAAATTTATACATGTGCAACTTTGCTCAGTTCCAGAATAGCAAATCCCACATAAATAGGTCGATTCAGTGTAATGATATTTTTCACACGTTGAATGCCTACTAAATCTTCAACAAAGATTTTAAATTCCTTGAAAGATGGAGCCTCGACGAGCCTTTGCGCCTTTCGCATGTTATTGACAATTTGGATATCCACCCTATTTCGAACATTTTCCATCGTTTTACCATACACTGAATTTGCTCACTTTTTTTCTTTCTTCGGTATTAAATTGAATATGATGCGTAGGAGCACAAGGCGCCAAAGGGAAGCCAAGCTTCACAAAGTGGAATAAGAAGAAGAAGAATTGAATATAGTGGGATAACCAAGGTTTCTCTAAAAATTTTAAAATTTTGCGTACTTTAGTTAATTTTAAGCCTTTCTCCAAATAATATTTCAAATTTCTAATATGGATGACATAATTTTGCTTCTTTTTTAAAATGGTGACTAATTTTTGAATATTTCCTGGACTTTTCCGATCTTCCTTCTGCAATAGAGGGATTGAATAGGGGGATAACTCTTCAGTGGTGATGCAGCATTTTTCAGGCGCTAGTGGATACTCATTATGTAAATCGTGCAGCTCCTGAGGATATTCCAGATCCACTTCTAAAATGCAGCCTACGGCTCCATTTTCAGGTGAGGACAAAATTTTTTCTATATCAATGGTGGAGGGTGAGACCCACTGAAATCCTCCGTAAGGCAGGGGTTGAGACATGGCCCATCCATATAAATTATTAGCATCCAGATACATGATATAACTGGATGGCTTGCTTGGATCATAATGTGGCAGATATTTATTGTTTGCTTCTGCCCATCGATGAGATATCATGGAAATACCTCCACGAATACCTCTTTCGATGAACAGGTGCATATCTAGATCTGTCAGAAGCTCCAACTGAATTTTAGTCATTTTTAAACATGCCTGCCACGCTAGCCCCGGTGGCGTCATAACGTGAGCACAGTCCAGCGCATAATTTTTCATACACAAATTTCTAAAATTTTCAAACACATCTGCTAAAATAAAACATTGGACTTGACAAATAAGTTATGATAATCTCCTAAAGTATGGAGTTTAAAAGTCTCTCATACCTTTATTGCATGAGAGTAAACTTCATTAGAAATGTGTTCTTCCCCGAGAACACTATAAAATGCTTCTTTCGGCGGTAAACAAGTTTCTTCAAATTTTTTGAAGGAGGACATGTATTCGTAAGGATACACACCTTTGCGGCATAACAGTTCACATTCCTCCTTTCCAAAATGTTTCGTCAAAATCTGAAAATTTTCTTCCTTCATGTTTGTTCACCAGTTTTTCCAAGGACGTATTTAAAACTGGAAGCTGTCCACAAACTGTAGACTTACTTTATCTTCCTGATTTACTAGAGAAAGATATGTATTTCTCCATACTGGTCGCAATCACGTTTACTTCGTTATCTTTTACGTTTTTTAAACCTTGAAGGATGTGATGGGCATCATAATTCTTCAAATTATGAAATATGACTGGGATGCACATTTTCAGTTTGTATTGCAAATTGCAAACTGAGTGAAGAGCCCCTCGGTATCGCCCAGTGATATGGCAGTGATCTCTCACTCTGTCTTCACCCAACGCGTTTTTGCAAATAGAACACTGAGTGGCTGAGAGAAAGTTCTGCTCGTCATTTTCAGTGAAAATCATGGGAGCAACGTGCGTCAGCTGTCCGACCAGTTCTTTTTTCACTTGAATGAGGGATTGTACGAAATGTTCGGCCGCATTGTCGCCTCTGTACACTGTTACGGGTTTCATAACTGTACTATTTAGTCCAATCAATACATAAGCGTATCCACACGGCTCGTGTTGTGCAATTTTATTTGTGAACGAAATGCTTTCACACTGCTGCGCACTGTCCATGCGCACAATGATGGATTCAAAGTCTGCATAGATAATAAATGGCACACAGTGCTGGAACTGAATGTTCGTGAAGGAAAGTATATTTTCTCCTTCTTCCGGCATTTTCACATACTGAATAGAATGTTCAGCGCAATATTTCAGGTGCTCCTTCAAAGTCTCTTCTTTTACAAAGCGGTGAAGGCAGCGATAGCAAATATGTTGACATCCATCACGTTTACTGACATTTCCTAGAAGACGTGACATATTGCGGATCAGGCAGTACTGCTGCCTATCTTCTTCGCTGATCAGGAGTAAATTAACAGTCTTTCTCTGTCCTTTTAGATACGTGCAGGGGGAACACTTCATCATCTTCATAGCCAAATACGTTGATTCGCATATTATTTAGCTTTTCTATGGATGCAATTTTATGCAGAGGAACAGGGCAGGTCACATCGCCTAACAAGATGCTCGATTCATGCGGCTTGTAGTGAGAAAGGCGGCGAGGAGTATTTTGCCAAGAAATATTCCTTTTGTGGGCGATCAAACACCACACAAAACATTTATCATCGTCATAATTTTGAATATTTAAGATGGCCTTTTTAACGGCCAATTTCTTAGGCAGAGGGATATAACTGCTGCCAGGAAAGACCTCATAACGATCGACATTTAATTCAACTTTTATAATTTTTTCCAAGACCCACCCTGATCCATTTTTTAGAAATTCTTCAAAATTATTTTTTATTTTCTCAAAAGCCTCTTCGACTTGAGGCTCGACACCATGTGCATTGAAGAGGCGAGCACATTTGCTTCGAAAGTAGGGGCTAGCGTATTCTTTTTCACCCTCCCCATTATCCCAGCTCATCAAAACATTGATGACACCACACCATTTTAAGCTGCGATGACCAGTTAAATTCTTTTGCAGCTTTTCAAACAAAAGGGGTCTCAAGTACCCCAGAAATACATCCAAATCATAAGTATATTCCGCATCGGGGAAGACAGTCTCTGTCGAGAAAATGTCTCGAACACGGGTTGTTTTGACCCGTTTCGAAACGCTGGCAGAAGGATCAGTATTACGGCGCTTTTCTTGGGTTCGTGTAACACTGAGTTCTACACGAACATGGTGTAACAGATCACTATGTCTAGTGAATGTTTGAAAGCACTCTGAGCAGACAAAAGATCTCAAATGAGACAATTCGTGTCGTCTCAAATTTTCAACTCGTGTAAATTTCATCGAACAGGTTGCACAATTGAAAGAAGCACTTTCATGGATTTTCTTATGCCGATTCAAATCACTGCCATGAGTGAAGGACTTTTCTCCCGAATGGATTTTTAGGTGACGAGTCAAATTATGCTTTAGGGTAAACGCTTTACCACAAGTGGGACACACCTGAGAAAGAAACAGAGAGGGGGGTAGGCTATTGTATTGCTTTTAAAACTCGCCTCATAACTTTTAACTAGCTATACAAAGGTCAACTGTGAATTCTCCTATGTTAAACGGAGAAGGCTTATCGCGATTTTTATCGTAACATTATCTGATACCGTACCGGTACCTTTTTTAAAACGCAATGACTTTATATGCAAAAATAACAACTATACAAATGTAACTAAATATCAGTAACGAAATAAGTTACTTTTACACAGCAGAAGTGATAAGAAGTATCCCATCTGTTTATTCTTAGATGATTCAGTGTGATTGGCATCTTCCTTGAAAACATGAGATTATCCGAATAAATAAGGTGATTACCGATTAGAAGAATGAAATCATAGCAGGATAATGAATCAAATGGTCCTTTCTTATCAGTAAATGACTATATAAATAAGTTGTTTAGAAATATCCTATCTCACTATATTTCTCATTTCATTGCAAATCTTGGAGGATTGTACTTCGAAGCAGTTATTCTTAACTCTTATAATACTCACGATGACCGAAATATTTGATGATCAGTTAATACTGTCCTATTTTAAAGATTTTCATGACAAAGAAAAAGCTGATTCTATATTTGCGGAACTGTGCACCTATCCTTTCCAACCCGTGAAACTGAATATTTACGGCCGTCAACATATTCCAGCTCGACTTTGTTGCGCCTTCGGGGATGAAGATGGACTCACCTACAGTTTTTCGGGGACATCAATTGCCGCCCAGCCCTGGACTCCTATGCTGCAGCAAATTAAAAGTGAAGTGGAAGCACTCACCCACGAAAAATATAATTACGTTCTACTCAATAAATACCCTACCGGAGATGCCAAGATATCCGCGCACAGAGACGATGAAAGCTCTCTGGACCCTTCCTACTGCATTCCCACACTGAGTTACGGTGCGACGCGAGTGATGCATTTTACAAGAGAGAATTATATGACTCACATTCTGAGTCTTGAACATGGATCGCTTCTAGTGATGAAACCCCCCACTAATGTAATCTGGAAACACGGTATTCCATCCCAGCCCGAAGTGAAGACTATTCGAATAAGTTTGACGTTTAGAAAACTTATATCTCCACAGGTGAAGCGTTCTTCTGATGAAATGGACTTCGGTTATTATGACGATATAACCCCCAAACCGTATATGAATAAAAGGACTTTTCTGCATAAGAAATCACGTTTAGAAGATAATGAGATACTCGAGATACCTCAGGACGATTGGTTGAGTCGGCATTACCAGTCATCACGAAATTATGATGAAGTGATCAATTATTGGTCATTAGAACGGATGTGTCGTCTTTCCATCGTTGTGAGCAGGAATAATAACGTTCGAATTCATATACAGAACTCTGCAGAAAAGAATAATTTCAACTGTGGATCTTCCCTTGAGGGTGTGAGTATGACTCCTGCGACGTGGTATGATTTTATGAAAAAATTATCAAACTTTAATTTCAAGTATTCGGAAGCATCCTTCATAGCCAATAATCAGTTGGCGGTGTTTTGTACAAACGCGCAATGTGTTCTTCAACGAATTTTTAAAAGCTCCTGCGGTGGTTTCCGTCTCGTAGCAGATTGTTTTGAATTAGAGTCATATCAGACCGATAAACTTTTAGATTTATACAGTGAAGTAACACAGACTATCCAAACTGCTCTATTTCAAAATGTGTTACCGGATGAGATACGAAAACGGCGATCAAAATGCCAGCAGCTGGAACATTTAACTAGTGAGCAATGCATGCAGAAAGTTAATAATATTATTTACGAGGAGTACTTAACCAGTCTCAACGAGGTATTTATCTGTGAGGGATGTGCAGTCGATCATCCAAGTCAGCGCCGCCACCCCTGTATAATGGAGACGACTCGGGAAAAAGCTATGAATTATACTGACAAAGCTATGTTGTCAATGAACTTTAAAAGACTTGCTCAAAAACTGTATGTAGACACATGCTGTTGTATTTATGACAGCGATGACTTTTTAAAGAATATTTCGTTGTCAACTTTACGTGATAGAATAGAAAATTTGTGAGAAAAAATTATTTTAGTAAGTATGTATTTTAATAAAAAATGTTTTATTTATATTGAAATGTATCGTTATTTAGCTGTCAACTGTTTCATATTATGTTTTAATGAATATCTCTTTACCTTTCTCTTACTGCTTAAGTCTTAATAAGGTATCATAAGAATACTCTTTTTATCCGTATACTGCTTATTGGAAATAATTTGTTAGTCAGGTTTTATACTAAAATACAAGATTTCACATTTCGTGGAAATATGCATAAAGTTTTACTTTTCGTATTGTTCTTAGTGGGCATGTGGGTCTTGGGTATTTAATTGTATTTTCCACTAATAATGCTTGTGACTAATCTAATAATATGTATCATAAATCCGCTTATCTTTTAAAATTTCTAATTTAAATTTAATTAAAGTTAGTTGAATCAATATTGACTGTATCTAAAATGTTGATTGTACTTCACAATGATTCGTGGTTCTTATGTGTATAGTGACAAGGCTAGATAAAGTGAACATCAGGTTTTTCCGACTGATAGCAAATCTGAAGCCGATAAGAATATCCTAAGACTCATTTTTAGGTAAATAAGTTGTTCTTTGTTGGAATTCTGGGAAAAAAAGCTTAAATTTGGTAAAGTTTCTATCTTCATTTTGGATAAAATAGTAAATAATCTACAGTGGAGCATGCTTATTTTGTATTAAGTTCTTAAAATTAGGAAAATAGTTCTAAGATAGTTATTCTGTACTGAGGAAATAATGCAGGAAAAGTTGGATGATTTAGATAGCCTTTGGAGTTTTTCTCTTGGAAAACAGCAATATTTAGCAACAATAATTAAATTACATTTCTCAAAAATGCATAGAAAGTTCCTATAATGCGAACATATACGTACAAATATAAGAAAATATTATAATTATTTGGGTGTAATTTTGCATTGAAAGGGGATTATTCCTCATTAAATGTGTCTTAGTAAAGAATAGTTAACTTACATGATGAGAATTTTATGAAGAAATTTCTGTATTCGGGGCAGATGGAGGTAAAAATATTCAGAAATATAGCGGAGACTTGGGTAAAGTGTCTCTTACTGTTTCTTTCTTTGGTTCCTTGCGTAACTATATGTATATTGGTAAGGATATATGATGTGTAAAAGTATGGCAGGTGTTTCATAAGATTTCTTTCATAAGAAAATAACTTGGTAAATAAATTAATGAAAACTGACATTTCGCTAATTTTACTTGAAAGTTGTCTATGAAGGCAGAAATACTCGTACTTGGTGCAGAAAAAAGGTGATAAATTTAGCATAGTCGGGGCATTTAAAGTGATGTAGGATGCAATGAATTAGCAAAAACATACCGAATTAAAAGGTATGAAACGTCTAAAACAATATGAAAGATTTCTGTATGTATATATGAAGCAGTGAAAAAGGTTCTGAAATTATAGATGAAAATTGGGAATTCATTCTAAAAATTCGCAATCTATCAAGTTAGCTTAATAGCAATCTAGGTTCAAAACTGAACATTGGTAATACTGAAGAGCTTAAATGCATGTATTCAGATATAAATGATGTAAAAACTTTAAGGAAATACATGAATACTCAGGAAAGGTTAAAGTCTGAAAATGCGAATGAAGAAAAATATTAGAATCAGTCATGGTAAGACTGCTATAAAACAAGAAATTGTACAGTTGGCAAATTAAAACAGTACTATAAAATATAGAGTAAGTAAAGGCTATTCAACGAATTGGGTACAAATAGCAGTTAAAGGTTGTAAAATAAAATGTTTAATTGAAAACTATCTCTATATTTAAGACATTTAAACGTGTATATTTAGCTGAAATAGTAAAATCAAAAGCGTGATTACAACCGAAAATTATAAAAATGGGTTAAAATTTAGAGTATGTTGGGAACTAGAAAGAAACAAAGTGTCAGAAAAGTATAAAAATTACATCTAAAATAATTAAAGTTCATGTATATGGTAAGAAAATATAATAAACAAGTTCAAAATTAGAGTACTTTAAAAATTACGAAGGTTTGAAATGTACGAGTTACATAAGATGTAAGTAAAAAATAGCATCTAAAATTAAATAAAGTCCATATATATGATAAAAAACAGAGGAATTAAGCTAACCTTAAGAGCCTGTTTGAAATTACTAAGGTTAAAACGTATGAAAGTAGTTAAAAATTATATGAAAGTCATGTACAAAGTAGTTAAAAATTAAATGAAAGTCGTGTACATAGTGTGAAAATATAGCAAATTAGTTAAAATTCAGAGTATGTTGGGAACTAAAAACGTCGAAAAATAGAAAAGAAGTTAAAATTTACATGTAAAATTATATAAAAGTTAGGTACATGATAGGAAAATATACGAATTATGTTAAAGTTAGGACTATACTGGAAATTATGAAAGTTAAAATGTATGAAAGTAGTTACAAATGGGATGTATATTATGCGAAAATATAGCAAATTAGTTAAACTTTAGAGTATGTTGGGAAGTAAAAACATTAAAAATAGGAAAGAAGGTTAAAAGATTACATCTAAAATTAAATAAAAGTCAGTGTGTATAGTGTGATAATATAATAAATAAGCTTAAGATTTACGAAATAAATTAAAAATTTTACATCTAAATTAAGTGAAGGTCATGTAAACGATCAGAAAATATCAGAAATAAGTTAAAATATATAATATGTTGAAGATCGTAAATGTTAGAAAGTATGAAAAAAAGATTGAAATTATATATAAAATTAAATGATATAATAAATAGAAACATATATTTCAATAATTACGCTCGTAAAATATAGCAAATAAGTTGTAAATTGGAGTACATTAAACATTACGAAGGTTAGAAAGAAATAAAGAAGTTAAAATTGGATCTAAAATTAAAATTATATGATAAATTAAAATGTATATCTGAATAATTACACTCCTAAAATTTAACACGTGAAATAAAATTACGAGTATATGGTTAAAAGATAGGAAGAACGTCATGTGTAAAATGAGTAATGTAATTAAGATAAAGGAAAATTAATATGCTCTGATGAAATAAAAAATTGTAAGGCATACGTTAAAACTAAGAGTGCATAGGACATTATAATTCTTGAAATATAGCGCAAAAATTAAAAATTTACATCTACCTGCTAGTCATTAAATTCTATGCGTTTAGAGAACATAGGAAATAACCATTATATGCCTAGTAAAGACGAAGAAAAATACAAAGGAAAAAAAATCCTAAAATTAGAAATTACCCCTGGAAAATCAACAAAAGATAATCTCTTGTCAAAGTGTGACGACACCTTATCAGCTAAATTCAGACTCCTAGAACGCTTCTCCTTATCAGTTAGTTTGCTCATCCGCAACCCGCCTCTGGCCTTGCACCGCCTCACCTGCTCCCGGGCTCATCCGCAATCCGCCTCCTGCCCGTGAACTGTCATTTTCACACTACTCACAGTTCGTTATCCACTGCCTTCTCCCCTTAATCAGCAAATATTCAAGACTGGGACTCCACAAAAAACGGCATATTTACATGGGCGGCAGCGACAGAGAAAGATATAAAACAAATTCAAGTGGTGCAATCTAAGGTGTTGCGTGTTATGACAAATGCGCACTATTTCGTCACGAATGAAAGACTACATTGTGCATTTTGAATGTGCTTTAAAACACCTCTGACTGGTATCTACTTTGGAACCAACCAATCAGATGCGTCGCTGAGCCTAAAAGACCCAGCGCAGGAAGGACTTTCATGGTCATATCGGGGGACGCCATCACGAGTGAAGGACGTGTTTTCTGAGCTCTGACCACCAGTCCATTTCATCGCCGTGCTTAAGCCTAACTTAGGGTTACTGCTGCCTCGTGGTACGCCCTGTCTCTGATTAGCATTTGTTAATGCTTATATGTTTAAACTGAACAGCATTTTTAATGCTAATTTAGGTTAGTAATTACTGATTGTTAGTGTACAATCATTTTATTTATTAACTGATATTTAATATTTATTCTTTGATATGAAAGTTAGTTTGCATATTGTAAAATTTATACGCGTCGTTTGCCAAACAGCCTGATTGATGGTTAGGCGTTACTGCCTTGCGAATTTATTTAAACGCGCTATAATTAACAGTTCCGGGCCGTAAGTTCCAAACTTTTTGGGCGCTCAATTTATTTATTTCCTTTTGCGATGGAGAGGCTTCCGGATGCGCTCACATTGCAGATACAGGATTTTGCTAAAATCCGTGATGCTAACGGATGCTTACGGAGACGGAAGATAAGATGTTTAACTTCTTAAATTCGATGTTAGATATGATTAAGGCCATGAATTTCGAATTAAGACAGGCGGATAATTCTAGAAATTACTCGCACGGTGTTATCACGGATGACAAATGTAAATATACTTCATTTAAGGAAAATGAGCGGGCTCGCAGCCCTGTTACATTGAAGACTATTTCCGACAATGAAATTACGTTAGATAAGGACATTTCATCTGATGAGGATATGAACACAAGAAGAAAGACCGGATGCGCTTAAGCGCATTAAACTTAGCAGTCCGAAGCCGATTCAGGCTATTAAAGATAATCAGACAGAAAATAATTTGCCAGGTCTTGAGGCTATAGGTCTCAGTACAGAAAAAGCGCAAAATATGTCGGTCGAAAATACGGATACCAATAACGAAATTAATGAGAATGGTAATGATAATATCGGACAGGGTGTAGACAAAACACAGGGTGCGGATAATACACAGAGCAAAAAAAGCTCATAATGAAAAATCAAAGAGAATACCTCCGATTACGGTTAAGCCGTCCTCGAGGAAGTGGGTAGATATTAGAAAGCAATTTCTTGATAGAAAACTGATAGTTATTGCTAATAAAGTACAAAATACCATGAAAATTGATGCACATAATGCAGACCATTATCGCGGAATAATTAAGAGTCCTGAAAGTTTATAATGTGGAGCACTATTCATATGTGCTGCCACAGGACAGAAAATTAAAGGTGGTGATAAGAGGGTTGAACGAGGAGGAGGATGTCGGGGAAATTAAGCAGAGGTTGAATGAGTTGGGTTATGATGTCGAAGAGGTAAAACAAATGATGAGGCGGAGAAATGGGGAAATAACGCATTTGACGTTATATATTATAACACTTCCTAAGACGGAAGCATTTAAGAAAATTTACTATGAGAGGTTCCTATGTGATATGAAGATTTAAAGTCCGGGAGTACCTGGGCAGACAGGGCCCTCTCCAGTGTTTCAGGTGCCAGGGGTTTAATCACGCTCAATTAGGATGTAATTTCACCCCTAGGTGCGTGAAATGCGGAGAGGCGCATTTTCTGAGTGATTGCCCGGTTAAAGAGCATAAAGAGTTTCACCAGTCGGTGTGAATTGTGGAAATTCTCACACCACCAGTTTTAGGGGGTGTCAGAAGTTTCCAAAAAAGAAAATTGATCAGCCAAAAGTATTCTCAAATAGGGTTATTGAGAATAAATCATATGCGCAGGCTCTGTCTGGCGGAGTGTATAATGACACTCTTACAGAAGCCAGAAAAGTGTTAAGGGATTTGGCCGATTTGGTCAATGTGATTAAAACTGCTGGCTTTCAGCTACAACACAACCCAAGCTAATTCAAATAATACTGATAATGGGGCCATGTAATCTAAAAAGATCGCCTATTAGATTCATAGTTTGGTGGTGGTGGTGAGTGAAATTTTTTTGGCGCAAAACCAGGGATGGTTATAATGCGCCAAACACAAGGTAATGGGATATAAAGTGACACAAAAGACAGTGAAATTAAAACAGCTATGAATTAAACAAGTAGATAAAGGAATGTACAAAATCCAGGGGATGAGGTCATATAAAATCAGCTAAAATCACAAGTGTTCAAACTAATATACAAAATTAAAATCAGTTCAGATGAGGTGATAAACACCAATATCTTTTAAATAGTAAAATAAATTACGATTGCCCTCTCTTCCAATTAAATGGTCGAGAGGTAAGTCACAGCTGTTAAAATATTTCTGACGAACACCATTAAAAGATGGACATTCAATTAAAACGTGACGGACCGTCAAACATACACCACATTTTGAGCACAGGGGCTCATTGTCAGCTTTTAGCAGATAGCTATGTGTCAGTCTAGTGTGACCAAGTCTGAGCCGTGTCAAAAGAACTTCCTCCTTACGATTTCTCATATAATTCCAAATCTCTATTTTTGGCTTCACGCTTCTTAATTTGTTATAAGGTTGAGAGTCCCAAACTTGCTGCCATTTTATTAAGAACTTATCACTTGATGACATCACCAATATCTTTTAAAGGGATGAGGCGATCGGACAGTTCAGCAGCAGATTTTGCTGTGATGTCCGCCAGCTCATTGCCCTTTATTCCTGTATGTCCGGGAACCCAGCAGTACAGAATTTCGTATCCACGACTTGTTAATTTTATATTCAGCTAGAGTACATCTACTACCACAGGATTTTCCGTGCTGGAAGAAGATTCTAAGGCTTTCAATGCACTGTAGGAGTCTGTATATATAATCAATTTTTTATGGTCTATCGTAGAGGTGTACAAAAGCTCATAATATATGGCAGCCAGTTCGGTTAGGACT
>KK117755.1:216609-280729 GCA_000611955.2 Stegodyphus mimosarum | reverse complement strand
TTGTCTCTCCAATTCCGGTGTTCCCGGCACCACAGAGAACGCCTTCTCCGATGGGCAGGCGTTAGAGGTACACACCGTACAGGGCGTCGTGCAAACAGACCACCACCGTGCAGTCTTCTGGCCACGGTAAAACGCGATGTCGGTCGTCCAGTCGCCTGTGTCGTGTGTCTAGCGATTTCTCCCGCTGTCTGCCACCTGTTTCTTCTGGCCTGTAAGGCAATATACCTGTCATCTGCGGGTGTGGTTCCTCGTGGACGACCACTACTAAACCCCCGGATAGTTGTTCCTGTAGTTTGAAATTGTCTCCAAAGTCGTGAAACGATGCTGTGAGCAATTCCGAACTCTGCAGCCACACTTGTCACACTGCGGCGTTCCTCCAACTTCCCAATCATTCGACCTCGGGTGAAAGCATCCAGATGTCGTCTAACAGATTGATTATTCACCATTTCTCGCTGAGGCAGCGACTCGGTGTGATTTTAACTGCTATACGGCGTGTAATCTCTTTGCCAGAAATACTGATATTACACCGACAGCATGCTTTATACTACTCAGACACTCCCCCATTACGTCTATCTGCATATCTGCGCATGTGCTACCGTACATCACCTTACTTAATCTCCTGATTGGTCTTTCTGTCTGGTCTGCCTCTTCGTTCAGCTGATATGCTAATTTTTCGACTTCGTCCTTAATTTTTGCACACCAGTGTACACTGCCATTCAATGCATCGTTATCGTTTCAAATGGAATCTGAACATTCCAAAATACAGCAACTAGGTCAAGTTCCTTACATAGCTAAAATATTGATTCATCAATCGGTAACAATTAATTTGAATGATAACAGATCAAGATAATTGATTAATAGTGAGACAATATCATTCATATGCCATTTTGTGTATTCATTACACGTTATGAGCTATAAATGAGCTTGAGAAATCTCCTATCAACTCATCATTAGTCTGAGAATATGTAATGAATCATGCTTCCATTATAAGCAATTTTATAGGGACATCTGCGAAAGTTACCTAAGTTAATCCGTTTACTTATATTTCAGTTTAGATGCCGATGTCACGCTTTTGTGGAAATAAAATTGATATTGCTTAAATTTATCTCTAAATAACGCGATTCCGGTATGAGGCGCTTAAACAAAAGAATGAAAAATTATTTTCAAAGTATTTTACAAATTAACTAAATGGAAAATGAGAATGAAAAGAAAATTAAGGAAAAAAAAATTAAAAATCTGAAAACTTTCAGATTTTACATTACACCCAAAGGGGCTTTTTTTAAAGTTTTCTGTGTTACATTTATTTATTAAATAACATTTTCTTCTTACTCAAACCATAAAATTCAATTCAACAGCAACACTGCAAAATAATTTTAAAATGAGCATATCGTTAGAATTTCCGATACACAGTCTCGCGCGCAGGAGATAAAATATTTTTTTTTCGTACGGTGTTGACATTGCTCGCTTTGAAATCGTTGAGTTTCTTAAGGAAAATTCGTTAGAGTGTTACAAAATATGTAATCGATAATAAAACGAATTCCAAATTACGGCTTCCAAATGCCCATATGCTGAGTAGGATTACGTTACGCAAAATGTGATTGCTCTAGGTACTATTATTATACCACAATGCGGGAAACATACATACATTTAGATAGATTCTTCATTATTTAATTTCTTTAAATGTAACACAGGGCAATAATATTTGGTGGCAACAGTTTGAAAAGTGATACAAACATTAACAGTGAATCGACGCAAAATGCCAAAACGAAATTAATAACCCTTTTGAGTTAACGCTCGTTTGGGCTAATAAAGTAGACGGGAAAGTGTTTTTTTATATGGAAGCTCTAATTCAGTTCTAATTCTAACTCGTCTCTTCTATCCTAAATTCTAGTTCTAGTTATTATCTTTCATTAGAAGCTCTAATTTGTTACAGCAGATTGAAGCAAGTATGAGTTTAAATCATTCAAATATGCGATGTCAAAGATTTTATTCCACTCAAAAAAAAAATATGTAATATAGCTGAAAAATCCGGAAGCTGTTTTCAAAATGCGTTTATAAAGAGGACGCACATAATGTATTTCAAAAATATTCGTTAGAATTTTATTGTGAAAAATGTATTTATGCAATAACATATTACTATACATATATTGAAGTTCCTCAAATAAAAAGCGCATAAGCATAATAAGTTATTAAATTTTTATATAATTCCCACTTTATTTGGAAAGAAGTAGCAGAAAGTCCTCAGATAACAAAAAGGTCCATTTGTAATGATAATATCAAAGTTTAAGTATCCAAAAAAATTAATCTGCAAAAACTTCGATTCTTCAGAAACGTCAAAAACTGTTTGGAGTACCCACTCCTCCTCATTATTCTAATGACCATGTACGGCTAATTACTTGTAAAGCATTAATCAGAATGCTCCAGTTCTTTGTTATAATATGTCATATCTAGCATGATATGAAAGGGCTTTTATAATAAAAAAACTTGATTTCCTCGTTAACGTTTTTTGGTGCATAACACTAGATGTATAAGTCATATTTTTTGCACAGTTTTTGCAGTCTTGAATATGTGATAGATTACAAACTCTTTGAAGAATAATTTATCTTGTATAAGTACATACTTACATATCTTTATAAGTTCGTAAAATAAAAACATATGTATAAGATGACGTATATTAGAGCTATGATTTAAACAACTAATACCTTTTTTTTATGTATTGTTCTTTTTCTTTTTAGGACTGTCCTGATAGCTAACACTTGAAGATTTTATGATGGAAAATTTCGCCACCAAGCAAAAGATGACAGCTGTTGAATTTTTCTTCAGCTTTTCATCAACTCTCTGTTATTTTGATGCACAACGCAATTTTCTTTAACATTAAAATCGAGCCGAGTACTTCAACAGTTTATCGATTGGTTCAACATTTTCTACTTTTTAGCCGCTCAGACGGTATAGTCGTTAGGGGAGCCTACTCCGGTACCGAAGGTCCCAGGTTCGAATCCCGGAGAAGACATGGATGTTTGTAAACATGGATGTACAGTTTCCGTGCGGCATAGGGGCACTCTAAATATGCGGCTAGCGGAAAATCTCTCAAAAGGCTGGTGGTAAGGGAAGAGGGGTGGGAGAATCTCGGAGCCCCCGGTCTATCAAAATTGGGGCGGACCTGAACGAAGTCGTACTGTCACCTGTATAGTGTTCAAGGCTCCTGTTAACGACAGGGGCAATCTTACTCTCCCTGCCACGGTGAATTTAGTGGGCTTGCTGTGATATTACTGTCAGCCAAGTAAGATAAGTCACAACATACTTTTCTGCTATAAGCAATGAATTTCTCGAAGGAGTTTTGGCACTTAGGGAGTCAGGAGGAATGTTTGGATTCACTTGAAAGAAAGAAGTTAATATGTCCTCCATAAAAAAATCAAGCGCAAAATGTTCCACAAGTTTTGCACATTAAACATTCCATTGCGTAAATTCCAGAATGGATATTAATGGCAGATTGCGTCGATGGATGACAGCACTATTTTGTTACAAGTACTATATCATTGATTACATCTATATTAGGCTATCTGGAAATGTAAAACTAAGAACTTAAACTATTCTTACCTACATGACTGTTATGAAAAGATAATTAATGATAATCAGATAAGAGACTAGACAACACAGAAAATGAACGAAAGGCTAAGACCAACGTTTTTATCATAAAGGTATCGTAAATAGTGCTAACGGACTTTTCTTACTTTTAATACGATATTTTAAACTGGTGCCATTTTAAAGTGTTTCAGACTTGAATGTTACACTCATAATTTCTTTATTAAAATGAGTTAGTAGACTTTAGTAGTTTTTTTAGCACTCCTTCACTTTTGTCTGGTTTTGCATTTGTGTCACGAATCGCATAACAGCTTACAGCCAATATTTGATGAACAATTCAAGAATTAGAAGTCGGCATTCACACAAAAATTCCCTGAAAAGGATATTGAGACTAAAAATGGCTGCCATGTAAAAATTAGATCACAAATTATATCGAAAAAGTGGTATTGATTTAACTTGCGATTTAATTATTATATATTAATTATTTAATTAAATTCGCAGCATACTGGGCGACTTTAATAATTTATTAATTCGATTTGGTACTCCTGAACATTTTTTTTCGTATATATGTATATAATATTTTACACATGTGCCGCTATGCCTTTGTCAGGAATAATATAGATAGACTATAATTAATAACATTTGCATGATATGTAACATTTATTTTAGACGCCAAGTTATTTTTACTTTATTTCTTTCTGTGAATTGTAATTTTTCCGACAGCCTTCACCAGAACGCAAATTAGGTTCCAGTTCAAATAGGGAATAAAAGTGAAATTTAAGCAGAGAACTTTGAGAATGTTACAGCAAGCTGTTTAGTTTATTTCATGAACTACCCATCTGTTTGTCGATCTATTTTTGGAGAATAATTTTTTGAATTTATTACTGCATACGCCAAGAAGTCTTGAGTAACGGAAGTTCGGCTTCTTAGACATTGAAGCTATTTGTTTTGCTATATATATGTATTTAAGCATTTGTATTTCTGAAGGCCATTTTTTTCCAAGTAGTGCGAAGTATATATTTCACTTCCATAAGTAATTTTGATAAGTAATTTTTGTTTAATTTAACTGCAGGTACGAGAGCAGAGTTTATATAATTTTAATTGTGGCTTGCATCTTTTATGTATTCTGGGAATTTAGAATTCTTAGTAAGTGTTAAAACTAAGGTTTTTATTGCAGGTAATAAATGATTTTTTAATGCTTTTCATTTATTTAAAAGGATGTATACTTCTACACTGATACGCAATTTATTAAGGAAGAAAACTTTCTTTGCATTTCAATTCAGTAGTAATCCAAAATTAAGGATTGAGGTATGATTATTTCTTTGATAATACACGGTTTGTAAATACGATATAAACGGTTAGCAAAGTTTTAGAACACATGTTGTACAGTATATTTTAATCTTTTTACGTTAACATTCAAAATTTTTTATTTTCATAGAAGTGTTATTTACTTACATAAAAGATTTGAAGTGCAGAAATAAAATATTTCAATCGCTTTTAGTTAAAACACAGAGAAGAAAATCTGATGCGGACTCCACATTACTTCGTTGTACGGCCTGTGCATTGTTTGCTGCATTCCATTTAAAAACTTATTTCCTGTCCTCATTTAATTCATTTCTCACTCAGCGGCAAGAAAAAATATCTTCATAAAAATTGTAAAATGAAAAAAACCTAAAACGCCAAATATAGTTAAAAACGGTTAATGTTTTTTTGTAATTAAAATCAGACTTTCTTGCCAAAAGCAAGTAATGCGACCAACGAGCACAAAGACAAAGTTTTGGTGCATGGTCTCAATGTGCAAAAAGACACAGAAGTTTATGCATCAAGTAACTTTTTTTTACTGTACTACTAAGAGTTTATAAGGTAAACAAATTCGTTTCCCATTAGGCTTAGCAGCACTTACGCTTTTAAATTGCTGATAGTTCTACAATTGATGCATACAAGGCATAAAAACCTTAACTGGAACATAAAAACAATATAATTCAATCACTTTTAAAGCAAAATATGCACAAAATTTATCAACGTATATGAATAAAACAAGAGCTGATTGAGTCGAGTAAGAAGGTGTATATATATATATATATAACAAAATACGATGGCTATATTAAGAAATAATTGGCAACCTCAAAATTGACTATTCTAAATTTTATGCTCCTCCCTTAAGTTCACCTTTTCTCCCAAATTCGAGACCTTTCCAAAGTACATAACGCTGCTTGCAAAGAAAACTAAAACCTAAAATAAACCAATTGAGCTTAACTGTACACATGCACCTGCATGGCATAAATACTGTTTCGCGAGCAATTACGTCATTTTTTTCTTAACTTCTGCTCTGCTAAAACCTCTGCGCTGCTATGCTGAATTTTCCCCCTTTGTTCTTATTCTAAGATGATGTAGTATGGTGTTAACCCATGTACATAAAAATTATTGTCGCTGAGTATGACCTGAAACTAACTAGTCTACAGAAAAGGAATTGCTGTGTGTAAAAAATAAATGTGATGAGTCTTCGAATTCAGTTTTGTTAACTTCGTCTTCATGCTTTCACCCTCAGTCATTACAACTGCCAGATATAAAAGGTACCGGGTTTCTTCTGTCATCGTACCGCTTACAAGTAAAATATATACGTATGGAGTCGATGATTGCAGTAAAAGAGGGACTTGCAGAACTAAATGTTAAAGCAGTCTCATATACAAAATTTCAATGTTCTACGGCTAATTGTTTCTGAGCTATGCGAGATACATACATACATACGTACGTACAGATGTCAAGGGAAAAAATCCATTTTAAATTCATTTTACAATGCGTTTTTAGAAAATGGAATCCTTTACTCTGTCCGTACGTACGAATGTCATGCAAAAACAAAAACATTGTTCAAATGGATCGAAATGGATATTTTCGTTGAAATACAGTACCCGAAATTTTTGCGATTGAAATAGGTCCTTTACTTCGTACAAGGAAGTAAAAATACTACGTTTATGAGAAAAATATCCACGCAAATAAAAAGTGCCCTAAAAAGCGAATATTTCTTTTTTATTATTTTAATTTACCTTAAATAAATGTTCCTTATTTCTGTGAAATTAAAAGTGAGAAATGTTTTCGCATAATAATTATTTACAAAAAAGAATTCAATACTCTCCTTCCGTTCGTTTGCAGCTGTCCAAACTATGACCAGAGCTATAAATTATGCGTATTTAATTACGGTTGAAGCAACTTTATGTGGATCGTTATTTCAAAGGCCATTTTTCTTTGATTCAATGAGGAAATAACAGCTGAGTATGAGGAAATAATTGCAAGAGATTCGGATGCATCTGAGATTTTATGGTATCTGATTCATTTATTTTAACTGCTAAAATAGCCGTAGAAGTAACAAAATATTTAATTGGTAATTGTGTGCAGATTCAGACAGAATTTTTCTTTATTATTTCTGTCCTTTTATTTATTTATTTTGCAGAGAAGAAGTATATTATGAGAAAGACATCATTTCTATTTCGGAGGTCCAATAAGGCAAGATGCTTTTAATTTAGAAGTCAAACAACAAAAATCAGCTTTATATTTGCACATTTTCACAGGACTAGTTTCGATGGTTTTACCGAACCATTATCTTCAGCTGCCAAAATACAAATGAACGAAATAAGATATAGTGATTAGATAAGATAAGATAAGAAATGGCTGGACAGGCGTTAAGCTATTGGCGCCATCTATTGATGAAAATGAGAACTAAAACATAATTTCCTTAAAGGCTGAAGGCAACGATGAAAATTGAAATTGATGAAAAATTGAAATTGTGATTTTCGAACCAACAATGCTGGTCAACAGAGGACGTCTGTGTTGCCTTTCCTTAATGCGATGTTCCTGAACGCGAAATTTTAAGGCTGTCTTAGTTTGACCAAGGTAAATTAAAGCACACCGTCAAGGAATCCTGCAAATACCCCAGGAATTCATATCCGGAATTGGGGTCCTTGAGTATGGAACTCGGAATTTTACTGATAGGAGAATAAATGACCCAAAAGTTAAATTTCTGTAAAACACGTGCAGTTTTATGGCTAATTGATGGAAAGAAAGGAATGACAACAGAATTCTTATAATCTCCCAAGACAAGAGCGTGCTTTTTGGTGTGTTGGGATAAGAATTTTTGAACTGCTTGATTAACAATTTTGGGTGAAAAGCCACTGTCAATAGCTATTGTACCGCTTTTAAATAATTTAGTTTTTGATCAAGAGCCAGTTTGGAGGAGCACACTTGAAGTGCACGGAAAACATAGGAATAATATATATATATATATATGCATTCATGAACGTACACATTCCTACATACATGCATTTATACACACATTTCTGATTCCAGTCCCGATAGCAGAACAATACCGCTTGGAACATACTTCTCACATGAGACAGAAATGAAGGATCTCCATTCAGCAAACCTATCTGGTCAACAAATTTCATTGTCAGCAAGCATTCATTCAAACAGCAAACTAAACTTCCAAGCGAATCCCTTTACAATCAGCGTCGAGATTTCTATATTTGCTCACTTTAAGGTATCATTTTTTCTTCCTCTTGTAGACTAATGTACACTTTCAAGGTCCACTGAAAGTAAGAAACAACTTTTAGAGAAGCTGTTTCACCTTATAAAGAAATTTAGATGAATAACTGATGGAAGAAACAACATAGGACTGACGTTTTGTGTCATACAAATAATAACATTTTATTATTAATATGAATAAGAATGAGTTGAAGCAGAAATGAAACGATCTGTAAACGTAGAAGACATATAAATAGTGATTTGTTGTACACAGTATTCGTATTTTTTATCTGAAACACTATTAAAGAAGATAATTTGAAATACATTTTATTTTAGTCTTAATGAATATTAAGATGTATTCCTAAATATTGGTAAAACAAAACGCCCCACAGGCCGTGATGCCAATAATCTTATAAGGTGTTTTCCCACCTTCTAGCACGCCTTCGTGGTGTAACGGTCAGCACACTCGGCGCGTATTCGAGAGTCCGAGATAGGCTGGCCACCTGTTGTAATCAGAAGCAATTAATTGTTCATTAGAAGCATTTAACAGAAGCAATTATTGCTTACTTTTCGTCCTTCTTATTTTACTTCAAAATTTCCATTATTTAAGGAATTTATTTTAGAAGTAGCTACAGAGATCTACACCAGAACACTAACTAAGCCGAATTAAAGATATGTGAGGCGTTAATGTAAAATCAATCTTACAGCAATTGTCAAACACTACCCGTAGTAACTTTTGGGTAACTGCTGTATTAATTCAAAGTTTGCTGAAGCACATTGTGCATCCTCCGGGTACGTTATGTTTAATTAAAGTTTAATTAGAACAGGAAATTAGATGATAACTGATTGCTTTATGGTCCCCGAAGGCCTTGCTGAATGTTTTATTCGATGTAACGTTTATGTGTAACGTTTTGGTAGTCTGTTAAGAGCAAACCTCTCTCTGTTAGGCTTATAAATCAAATTAGGGTTTAAAATAATTTAGAATTATTTCCTTTTATATTGAAATTGATTTTTATATATAACAGAGGTCTTTAAATTGCACAATCTTGGTCTTAATGCGACTTCTTTACGGTTTGCTCAAGATAGAATCAAAATTCAAAGGAATCTTTGGATACTACGTGTACCGAAAAATTGACTATCTATAATAATTAGTTAATTAAACAATAACTTTTATGTCTATTTTTATCGTTTCCTGAAATAATATGTAACAAATCTGATTTTGTGTATAAAAAATAATTCTTTTTTTTTACTTTTTTCATATAAAGTACATACAACAGTGGCATATTTTCAATGCTTTTTAATATTTATTTTTCTGAAGATAGTAAGGGTTCTAAGATGATTAATTCAAGCGATAATTATAATTTAAGGGCTTTCACAAAAGCAAATTATAGTTTTAGAGATTACTCGAGGAAACCAAGATTATTAGTATATTGAGAAAATTCATTAACAGTCTTAAACAGTCTTTATAAATAAACTTTAGATCTTAAATAGCTTGTGCAAGCAGTCATATTTTATTTACTGAAGAAATGTAAGAGAGAAATGGTCTACCTTATTTTCGTACGTGCTTAATGCAAATATAACGCACAGTTCATTTCAGAAAAGTTATTTTCAAAAAGCATTTTTGTCGTTGCAGTTAGACATTTATTGCTATGCATAATTTAATAATTATTCGAGTGAAAGAAATGAGTATTAGACTTAACCGTTAAAGTAATCTTCGCACTCATAATTGCTCAAAGAAAGGGCAGTATACATTGGGCACTTTTATCGCAGTAGCCCATCATAAAGGTGCAAGTATATTTTATGCAGATCTGCCACCGTTTGAAAAAACAGAAGCATTCATAAAGGTGATCCGGCATAAAGATGCCACCCAGATTCTTAGGAAGATCATTCTCTAACTTGTGAAAACGCAAAACAACTGACATAAAAGTGTGGACAGCTTTGTGCTGGGGCACAGCTATGCAAGTTGAAGTTTTCATTTACTTTAGCAGCAAACACAGTCACAAACTTTACAGAATAGAACCCTGCTTGCGTACTAGTGCAACGGCATAAAGGTGTCTTCACCTTTATGAAGGTTGCTTTTTACAAATTAGAAATTGATCTTCATAAGAAAGAAGCAGATTTTTAGTACTTGTGAAAGGTTTTGGCTTTTCAAATGGCAGGCAACTAGCACAAAGGCGCTGACACCTTTGTAACGAGGCACGATTATGAATCGGTTACTGGCATACGTTGATGACACTGCTCCAGTTAAATGAATGCGGTGAAAGCAGGTCATATGCAATTATTATTATTATTATTATTACTAAAAAAACTCTGGTAGACGTTCATATCATTCTAGGCTTTTTGTTAAGGCACGCACTTAGTAACAATTTCAGTTTCAAAGGATTGACACTATTACACACCGTTTCGCATCTTCGTCATAAAACAAAAGTTATATGACATTGGAAATGTTTGCCCTTATGGCGCAGATTTTAAATTTCTTTAAGGTTTTACTGTTAAATGCCGTTACGACATCGGTTTCATTCGTACATTCAAGATTACATTCGGTTCACTCAAGCTGTAAGGAAGTAGTTAACCTTAACGTCGGTGGCAATTTCTTTGACGCATTTGAAATCCAACAGGCTTGGAATGGGAACTTTTGCCTTATTCCTTGCATAAAGAAGTTTAAAATTATTGGATGCAGGTTACTGGTGATTCGTGTTTCTTTTTGTGTGTGTGTATTCTAGATTTTGGAGAATTGTAACGCTAAGCACTAACATACGAAAAAAAACCTAGTAATAATTAATATCGTTATGAATAATGCCAACAGTATGAACTAACAGTCAAGTATCACTTTTTGGATCCAGGTGGTAATAACGTTATTCTCCCGAACGTCTTAAAGTAAATATAGTTGTTTTTGAAAACAGAGTTCTTGCAGCTATCACGTCTTCAAAGTCCTTTCTGTTTGAGTGTTTCAGAGTATTTTGTGCAATTGCTTTATCCCTTTTTATTTTGTAGTCTGAATTCGTAACCCCTATTAAACTTTTCTGTTGTTCTTGATTCGCCATGACTGAAGACGATAATCCTTCTGAAATGGAATTGCTTCAGTGCCCACTATAGGTTGTTGAACCTTTCTGAACCTGGCTGTAAAGTTATGAACTTTATGATCAAGTGGAGACACTGAGAATTTTATTATATCTGCAGTGAAAATCATTTCCCACCATTTAAATATTTGATTGTTTGGTGTCGAACTTTAGACTTCAGCTTCTGTGGCATACACATATGAATGTTTATGCTAGTTGGGATCGCCAAACCCAGGTTTTATTTCGTTCATTGTTAATCCTATATGTAAATGTCCGTTCATAAAACCTTTAAATTAGGTAGGAAGATCTAAAGTATATTTACTACACTGCGGTGAGAGTAATATAACTATCAAAAAAAGTATTGTTTAATACCCGTAGAAGGAAAATTTCAGAGGGTAAAAACGTTCATAATGCTTTAAATTCCCATGAATTTGTATGAATTTACAGAGATGTACAAAATTAAAATCTTCATACAGCCAACTAAAAATTTAATGAACTTTGTTTGACCTAATGCAAAACCCCTCAAAAACACTGGGTTTCTTTTTTTTTCTAGTTTTAAACCCAACCAATAATTAACGTTGTCAGAATCATAATTGTTTATCCCTAATTTTCATTATGAAGTCATGAACTATGATGTATTGACAAATAATGTAAGTCAACAAATTCATTCTTAAGTATCACCATGCAATTTACGCGTAAAATGGTGGTGTTTCTTTTGTATTAACCCAATAAATATTTCTAAGGTAATCAATCTAAAGTACAGTTAAAATTTCATTAAGTAATTATCCTTGTTCTACAACCATCATATAAAATGTTAGATTTGATATTTAGATAAATTTTCCACTTACAGTAACATAAAAACAACATATATATATGTAATCAGATGATTTCGGAATAGACTGGAAGACAGACAGGGTTGAATCCAACATAATTTTATTATTGGATAATTTATCTCTGTAGACACAATATTTGCTTCACACATGATTATGGCTGCAGTATGCACCCCATAATTCTGAAAGTTTTGATGTATTACATTTTAAACAACAGAAAATACCACAGAGCGGCGAAAAGATGAGGGGAAATTAAGCCTCAGGAAATATAGAAAGATAAAATGTGTTGGGATACAATGATATTTATTATAAAATTTTTCTTTAATCTGATTGCCTCAGAACAATACACAGTGCAGAATGTTAAGATAGCATAATGCGGAATTACTTTTCAGATTTCATGCAGGGTCGAAAGTGCTATTATTATTTTCATAATGAAGAAGGGGAAGTGCCCAAACTGAAAAGAGGAATTAAGGGGCAAGAAGGAAAAGAGGAACTAATTTAATGTACAAGCATAGTTGCATGTTTTTACCTTACACACACACACACATATATATATTATATATATATATATATATATATATAAACATGTATATATATATATATAAATGTAGGTATACAGATATATATATATATATGGGTGTAATATTAAAACTGTAAAAACATTTATTTTAAATAGGGCTTTCAAAACAATAATACTGCTCAATTGCTGCTAAGATTGACTTAAAATAATTAATTAAATTAAATTTCAAATAAACAGGCAAGGAATGAATTTACAAACTGAAATTTATTCAAATTATAAACAATAATATTCAAACACAATAACGTAATTTACTTATTAAACGTGTTGAAAACTGTGATATCATTAATATAGCTGTAGGTTAAAGAAAATGTTTGCAGGTCGTCTAATGAAAATGAACGAAGAAATATATACTCTTTTTTTAAATAAGTAACGGTTAAAAATCTGTGTAAAATAATTCGTTCCCATACAGATCCCGTTTAATTAAAGATAAATAGCATCCGGAAAATTGGTGTAATTATAAAAAAGAAAGCACCGGTGATTTCTTTTCAGTTATTAGCATTTAAAATATTGCTCATCAGATTTCTTTAAGTAGCAATGATGTGTAAATTTTTTCGAAATCGTAGCAATTGATATCAGGCATAATCTTTCTAATAGCTTCAAGAATAGGAAGATGCTTTTAATGATCAAGATGAAGTGGTGTTCTTGATTTACGTTTTCAAAAATAACTCAGCAAAACTTTATTTAATTTAAGAGAAAAAAATGTCCAAATACAAACACATATATATATATATATATATATATATAGAGAGAGAGAGAGAGAGGGAGAGGGCGAAACAGAGAGAAATTTCAAAATACTGTACAGAATAAAACCGAAGCAGTCTTACTCAAACTCACAGCAGGACCTTGAAATGTAAAATCTAATTTTTTATTTCTTTCGTTACAGTAAAATTTCAAATTAATAAAAAGTAATTTTGTAGTGCTTCAATAACAGATATATATGGAAATTTCCCACTTTTTCCTCGAAATTCAGAGGTGTTTTAGAAAGAATTTATTGACTTAAATAATTTTTATGCCTATTATCAAATAAATCATTTTAAATTTCAACTAAATTTACATAGCAGTTACAAAACAGTATTTATTCGCTTGAGCAATAACTCTGAAATCAGTTTAAATTTTTTTGAGTGTCTCTTAAAATGATAATTATTAATTTCTGTGCGACTTTCTGCGTACAATATTTTTATATAATTTATACTGCATATTCTGTTTCATCGGTTGACCATAAAATCTGTCCTCGCGATCTCCTGAGACACAGCTATTTTCAAAATATCTGTTTGAAAGAATTTTTTCCCTTAAAATGTGAACTGCTAGAAAGATGACAATTGCCTACTCAATGGAGATGGTCATTTTTTTCCTACATCATTTTTTATGTACTATCACTTCTAGGTGTCTTCTCTAGAAGTCATTGCAATGCCAGATGTCAATACCAGTAAGACCAGGATGAAGTACGACAGTAAGAAAGGAACTGCTGTCATCTTTTAAATCAAATGTGACAAGTACTCAGATAACGACAAAAACGACAAAAGAATTATTGGCAACTCCTTCATATCAGGAAAATCAAGGGGCCATGTGTATATTAAAGAAACAAGGGAAAGCACTAATCCTAGAAGATCGGAATTCATTTCCATTTAGCTTGTTCGGCTTGGTGAAAAGCCCACGACTGAAGATTGACTTAAACGACAGTCTCAGATTAGGTGGAAAAACGAAATGCTGTGCGGTGATGACATGCGTTACGATCGCAAATGGGTTGGGCTGGCAATGGCGTTAAAGCTCCTATTTTAAAGCAACCGACTATAATTAGAAATTATGTATATATATATAAACAAATAATTTATAATAAGAAAACTTTCCATGTACCATCTCCAAGGAACAGAAATTCAATTCAAAACCATTAATGAAAAAAATTTTTAGTCAATATTTTAATTAGTATTTTAAATTATCATTTTCTAGACCTCCTATGCTTTAAAAACACAAAATTCTGCTAAGAAAACTCTTTAATCGCAAAAATACCAAAATCAAAACTAAACATTTTAAGTATAGAAAAAGTAGCTATTGTCATTAATCGCATATTAATCGACTTATCAAGAGGATAAACCAATCTACCATCAATTAACAACAATTAAATTAAAAGAGAGTGTTTCATCTTGCTTCCAAGTAAGCATCAAATTTTTTGCTGTGATCTTTGCTGTTTTTTTACAAATCATAAGTGACAATTAATACTCAATCAAAATAAAGACATTAGTCCATTTAAGCCAAAAGAATACTGTTAAGCAAAATAAAAAATAAATAAAAAATAAAAATAAAAAAAACTTAAAGGTTTCATATTTTAAATTACGTCCAAAGGGGCGTTTCTGAACGTTTCGTGTATTACCTTTATTACATATCATGTTCTGCTCACTTAAACCATAAAATTCAGCTTAACAGCAATATCGCAAAATAATTTTAAGATGTGTATATCTTTAGAATTTCCGATACACACAGTTCCGCGCGCTTTAGATAAAACATTTTTCCCCCGTAGAGCGTTACCATTGCTCGCTTTTAAATCGTTTGAGTTTGTTCATCAAAAATTCCTTAAAGTTTTACAAAATATGAAAGAGGTAATAAAACAAATTCCAAATTTGAGCTTCCAGATGCGCATATTCGGGTGGAAACGTACGCTATTCAATACTGAATGGCTTTAGGTACCGTTGTTTTATCACATTTGGAGAAATATACATACATTTATGCACATTCTTCATTATTTAATTTTTTTAAATATAATACAGGGCTGCAGTATTTGGTGGCAAGAGTTTGAAAAGTGAACCGCCATTTAACGTTTCCGACGCAAAATCGCAAAACAAAAACAATAGTCCTTCAGGGACAAAGCCCCTTTGCACTAATAATCTCTAAAATTAAAGTTGCTCAAAGTTTACATATATATTAATTTTTGCCTTTTTCATTGCAGGAATAATTGCGTATACTTTTATCAATACATAAATCTAAATTTCACTCTCCGGGAATTATTTTATCCCCCAATTAATGAAACAGCTTTTTGAAAATTAACTGCTTTATTATTCAGTAGTTACAATTTGGGATCTATATTTATGGAAATAGTGTTTCTTAGTCACAAACTTTTCAGCCTCATGTCAGCCAGTTTAAACAAAAAACGTTCTGATTTAGGTGGGTAGTAACTTGTTTTTATTTTAGCTATACGTTACTTTTAAGTTAATTCGTTTCTATGTCCTCTATTTTTCCGTCAGTTGTCGCCAGAATACAAATTAAATTGAGGTTATATAGAGAATTTGTGCCTTAATGAGAGAGCTATAGCTACCCACCTGTAAATCTGTTTACGAAGAAATGCTGACCTATACCAATTTTATAATCATAATGGGTCATTATTTTGTATTTGTTAGCACACAGACCTAAAACTCAAGTTAACTAGAACCGAACTGGTTTGGCATTTATAGCTCGTATTGCATTTATTTGAATATTTAGGTAATCGGAATCTATCAAACAGCGATGACTATAGTAAATGTTAATTTTTAGTTATATTGCAAAATGTAACTTATAATAAACCTTTTGCTAAATTTTAACTCTTGCTTATGTTCTTAAAATTTAGATTTGCATTAAGTTCGAAGACGAAAGATTATCTAAACAAGGGAGAGCTAAGCAGTTGTAGTTAAACAGCTAATTAGGTTTAGTTTTAGAATTTTAACTACCATTCTTGCGAAAGACTAAATTTGAAATAAAAAAGTTTCAAGAAGAAAAATTGGTAAATCCTCATTCAGAGACTTGAGCTATTCTCTCATAAGCGAGCAATCAGTACTTTCAATATAAAAACACTACCATAGCTATTAAAGTAAAATATCATTTAAAAAGCTTCATTTAATGGTTTACTAATACTACTATCGGAATTCCTTTCAAAATTTGAAGATATTTTAGTTTCTGAGGGAAAAGAAAAAATGCATTTTTATAGTCCTTATTCCCTTTTTTTAAAGTGCTGTTATTTCCTTTGTCTGATGTAACAAAACAACGTTTACTGGAAATAATTGCCTCTTTTTCTTCAACCATTAAGTGAAGATTCATTGCTGCTGCTAATTAGTCTTGCAAGTTAAGGATCAAGACATTAATAATTTCTTAAAGTATACAGCCATTGAAATTAATTGTTAAAATATTCTGCTCTTAAAAATTACTTTTTATATGTAAAAGCATTGACTTCTTGAGTTATATAATAAATAATCTTTAGTTTATTTGCTCGGGGTGTGATACATAACACCGACCTATAAAAATAAAATTTCAATATCGAACTTGAATGTAGTTGCGTACTGTGCCCATGTAGGGAATTTAAATCACTGAGCCAAATAAAAAAACTTTGGATGTCAACAACGGAAACAATTGGTTCAGCAATATAAGCAACTTAGTATGAATAGTATTAAGAGTAAAATAGACAAGAAGAGATTTTCCAGGGCGAGGAATACCATAAATCCCCCAAAGCACTCTTCAACGAAAGATCTGAGTGAATGAAAAAATAATCCCACAAAAAAGTTAAAAAATGTGGCATAATTGTTACATTAAAAATGCAACACCAAGAAGGAGTGGTCAGAAAGTGATGAAATTTGGAAAAAAGACAGAGACAGCAAGCAGCAATAAGTGACCTTTATTTCAAAATGATAGTCAGAATACAGAGCGAAAACGGCGTCGGCTCAGTAGGATGTAAGACCACCGCGGACAGCGATGCACGAAGAAATACGTCATAGGGTCATAAAACATAGGGTCAATAAGAGTGCGGATGGTGTCCTGAGGGATGGCTCTCCATTCCCTTTCAACCATTTGCCACAGTTCGTCTTTTGAACGAGGTAGGGGCAGAATGTGCAAACGGCGTCCAATCACATCCCACACATGTTCGATTGGTGACAGGTCAGAAGAGCACGGTGACCAGGGAAGCATCTGTATACCTTGCAGAGCATGTTGGCAGATGCGAGCACTGTGTGGTCGGGTGTTATCCTGCAATAGCGCCAAACCATCATGCCACGTTGTCGAGGGGTGGGGCCTTCCGCAGTTACTGCCGGATTAGATCTGTCTCCATCTCGACGCCACACACGTATGCGGCGACTGTCACTGGATAAACAGAAACATGACTCATCTGAGAACACTACGTTTTGCCATTCTGTCATCCATATTTCTCCAGTCCGGCACCATTCTAAACGTTGGCGTCTATGCTGTGGGGTCAATGGCAGTCTTCTTAACGGACGCCGTGAGTGCAGGCCATTTTCAACCATTCGACGGGAAATGGTTCTCGCCGACACGGGAACATCCAGGGTATCTTGCACATGCTGCAGAATCGCGGTACATGTAACTTGCGGGACCGCCACAGCTTGTCGGCGGATGCGTCGATCCACTCATGATGACGTCACTCTGGTTGCACCTGCACCCCTCCTTCTTCCCACATTTCCTTGTTCCAATCATATTCTGCATAGCCGATGCACCGTGCTCTCATCCATGTGGGTATCAGCTGCGATTTGACGTAAGGACCAACCCGCCCTTCTCAGTCCGATCACCGTACCCCTCGTAATCTATCTGCTCGAAGTGTCTTCGTTGACGGCGACCTGGCATTCTCTCCTATTACACGTATCCACTGTAACAAAAACCAACTTTCTTCCATAATTCGTCTGGCAGAAATAACGACACGAATATTGCCCATTCTGCACGTTCCTTCCCTTACTTCAAGTGCGTCGGGGAGCTGCACATTTCGTATCATTCGCCTAACTCAGTGACGTGCGTCTACTCTAAAATTTGCAGAAATTTCTGACCACTCCTTCTTGGTGTTACATTTTCAATGTCGAGCAGTGTATTTATAGGCTGATGATATATTTGCTTAAAGGAAGGGAAACTAAGCATCTCCCGAAGCTTCAAGGTGTCCTTCCAAGATTCCAAGAGCTTCGAAAAATATATATTTTCCTTCCAAGAGCTTCGAAAACCAGATTTCTTGAAGCTTTCAAAGTGTCTCCAAGTCGGTAAGAAATCTTTAAATGTAACTATGCCGAGGCATTAGATATTTTATAAGCCGAAAAACATTTAACATTTTTTGTTATTATAAACATAATAACATAAAAAATTGCTGCGTCATCATTGTGATTTGAAATACAAATCTCTCAGTGCAAGGTAGACTTACGCCATGGTAGTACGCCAGTAGAGAGCACGCAGAGGACTGCGATATTTCCTTATGTGCTCCTCCATTTAAAGGGTAACCAAAAGAAATCCGAGACCCAGTCGATCAAATTCAGGTAGTGGAAATTATATTCCAATTTGGAGTTCAGTACAAGTAGATGTTTTTTCGAAGCCGGAAAACATGAAAGATTAATTATACTGAAGGTAGAATTGAAACACCATGAACACTTACGAAATAATGCAATAGTTATAAAAAATTGTCTTCAAGCCCGGGCATGATTATTTTTATCAATAAATCTGAATTATTCAGCAAGAATTGTTTTTATCCACAACTATTCTTAGAATTCCAATCTCTGTCAACACAGAATCAAACAATCTAACACATAATACGCATACTTACAAAAATATGCAATAATATATACGATACAGAACTGTAAATAATCCTTGACAACTATTTCTTTAAAAAAATTAATACCCAAAAAATGAATGTAAGCTTTTGGTTTTAATAAAGAATTACTCCTCTAACTCATACACATATATCACAACAAAGTTTATGGTGTTAACAACGTCTGAACTAAACAATTATAATGATGCTAAATGACTTGGATTTCTTGATGGACTTGCTACCTGGATTTCTTCCACTGATTCTCGTGTCTTTTCTTAGCCATCGTTTAAGTGTTTGTGTAAGAGGGGGGATGAAAAGAATTATTGCATTATCCTTTGCGTGATCTCATGGTGTAAGTGGTTAGCACGTCCAGCTAACAAGTGGCAGATCTGTGTTTTAAAACCTGCCTAGAACATTGCTGATATTTTATGTATTCTAATTCGAAAAAAAATCGAACCATCTCAGCAATTTTATTTTTATAATGACTTCAATTTCAAAAATTTTATCAGTCAAAATTCCTCAATAAGGGTGGATATTACTATTCACAAAATTAATGCTTTGCCACCTGCTCTTCTGCAACTCATTACATAGGGTTCTAGGACTTCACAGAGATTATCTTTAGGCTGAATAGATCCTCTGTTAAACTCGTACATGGGAGTGTTTCCAGGGATAATTGTTCTTCGACATGCCAATACATTTATAGATCTCTTACAGTAATTTTCTCTAATGCTGGTGGGAATATTTCGTATTCCTCTCTCCTGTGCTTGAGACAATGCTATAAATTTGTAAACGTCTTCAGAGAGTCGTATATTAAACTGAATCTCGACCTACTGTTGAAGCAAATAGAGGCCATTTGTTATAGACTCAGCTTTGGTGTCCTCTCCATCAATTCAAGCAGGCCATCCTTCATTCTGAGGTCAACGAAATACTAAGTGTTGCCTTTCCGAAATAAATGTCGTTCTCACGAAATTCCTATATACAGTTTACCACTATGCAAATGTTTCGTTGACGGCTAAAAGCTGTATACCGAGATCTCCAGCAGTTCCATTCATTACTGGGACGGGCGAACAGAAACCAATATTGAGACTCAGCTGTTTTATTATCTAAAATTATCTAAAATTCAGCAACAAAACATTAAAATAGAGAAAACAAGTTTAAGCAAATACGTTTTAAAACTAAATTTGAATCAAGCAAATTGAAATTTATTACAAAAATAAATGAATGCTTAGATTAAGTTTACACTTTAAGGGTTACTAACTTTACTTACCGAAATAACATTTAAAATTTACATTCGGGAAAAGGAAGAAAAATTAAATTTTCAGGTTTTATTTTAACAAAAAAGGAATTAATGAGTTAATAACTATTTCAGTTAACATAACAAGTCGAATAACGATTATTTGAGGAATTAAAGCAACAGGAATCAGAATTATATTCATAAATCTGCAGGACTATTTTCGACGGTTTAAATATAGAACTTACTTCTTCAGCTGCTTAAGTACAAATGACGAAAGAGAACTCCTGAGGTACATACAGGATTCCATGCGAATGTGGTTTAATCTACAGTGGCCAAACTAAAACATCTTTAAAATTTCGTGACATGGAGTTTGAGGCATATGTTAGGGAAAAAGAAACATATAAATCCTATGTGTTCAATACTGTAGGTTAGAAAATCACATTTTCAATTTTTTTTTCTGCTGCCGGTCTCGTAGAAGATATAGTAGGTAGGGGATTTTAGTGCAATAGCGAAGGGCTTGGCTTCAAATCCCGGAGAAAGCATGTTTGTAACTGTCGTCCTTTTATAATAGGCAGCAGTCACCGCCTATTAGCACGTCGACAATGAAATGGCCAGTGCTGAATAAGCGAGTACCTGCCATCGAAGAAAAAAAAATATTTTCTACAGCTAAAAAATTATTCAAAAACATCTTCCGTTGGCGAAATAAATTTTCTAGAGCCTTTTCACATTCATAAAAACCTTTCAACTCTGGTTAACGATCTCTATTCCAGTCCGTCTTTACCCTCAGCTTTTAAGGAAATTATTTAATAGTTGTTTTAATTTTTCATCAATAGATGGCGCTGGTAGCTAGACTTTCTTCCTCTCATTTTTGTTGCCTAAACTTATTTATCACTGGCTTCTCTTTCGTTATTTGCACTTCTGCACCTGAAAAAGAATTCTGTATTAAACCTTCGAAACTAGGCTTGCAAATTAACGAATATTACGCTGACTCTTGTTGCTTTAACTCCTCCAATTAAACATTACAAGTTAAATTATATGTAGTTCTCCGATTTAAATTAAAACTGACAGAACAGTAAAAGAGTATAAATTATAACTTTATGAATGCATTTTTTTAAAATTTCTAAACTTTAAACTGTATTGTACGCCTTGTTTACATTTTATTCACACGTGATTTATATTTTATGTATTTTTGTAGTTTCACATGGTGAATTAGAATTCAGGGAGCAAGTTCAAACCTTCTACTGTAATGGTTTTCAAGGCAATGAGATTTACACGAGAGATTCATCCATTCAACGTCACGTATGAGACTGTTCTATAAATTCTCTGAGGAATTCGAATCAGAAAATTTGACAGGACAGTTTTAAGGAATTTTAAAGAAATTTGACAGGCTAGTTTTAAGAAAACACACAGTTTCTCTTTATATTCATTTAGTGCGTTTCAAATATCATTCTATCTTGCGTTCGGTTTAATCTGTTTTGTAGCTAGGAATTGTGTTTTAAGAGATGCTTTCGAATATTATATTGTAAATAATTTAATTATGAATCGGCAATCTTTTTAATTGTAAGAACAGCTTAAATAGAATTAGAAACACACGTAGAAATCTTTGAAGGGCTAGAGGAACAATTTGCTTCCAACTTAGCAACATTTTTTCGTCAACATGGCATCTTTCTGAAAATTTCCGAAAACCACATTTTTGGAGGCCTAGAAGAGAGTTTTCTGAAAGCTGCTAAAATGTTCTTTCTTGAAGCTTCTAGATTTGTTTGCCGGAAAGCTGTCCACTCTAGGATTACACCGAAGCTTATAGAAGTGCTTATCCTTCTACATTAATAACCCCATAAAGGGGACGCCATGAGTGCCTGTTAGTTATTTCAGTTTTTCAATTTATAATATGGGACTTTACTAAAGATTGCCTGCTCCGATATGGCTGCTTAAGACTTATTTTGCTAGCGATTTGGGAGCTCTGCAATATTTTTTGTGAGTTAAGAAGAATTTATCTTATCTCTATTTTTCTTCTTTGGCTCTTTATATCTGTTTTTCTCCCTATATAAGATGCTATTTATTTTAATAAAGTTTCAGTTTCTTTCTGTTTAACTAACGTAGGTATTACAGGAATCTTTACGAAGCTTAGTACTCAATAATATGTTAGTTTGATTTAGACGAGCTGTATGTTTATAATATAATTTTTTATTGTTGTTTTAGGTTACGATGATTTAAAATTTGTCGGGTAGCATTTCCTCGCCGTAGCAACTTTCATTATTTCTTGCTTTTACGTCATAAGCTAACGAAAGATTTTCTAAGAATCCTTTAATTTTGTGAATCAGCGTCTACTTGTTAACGCTTTGGCATCATAGGTTAATTAAATTGTCATCATATGACGACGTTGCGTTGTCAATTAATATTGAATTGGACGGAAAATTATCTCTGTGTTATGCTTGGTTAGGCTGTGGTCGTAATAATGAAGCATTTAAAGACTTCTACCTTTATATGTTTCTGCTTCAAATGTGATCATAAAATGCTATAGTGTGTCTATCAGCACGACTACTCTTGACATCTGAATTGTAAAGTGTGAGGATATGGCACTGTGAATTCACGGTATCAAGCTTTGCTTTTTATTCCAATTAGCTTAGTTCTAAGGGGAGAAAAATTAATTGCATTTAATTCATTATTTGAATGGAAAAATGAGAGATACAGATTTAAATATACTCGTACATTAAAAATTGTGCTGTCTGTTTCAGAAAACTCGCAAAATTGCAGAATTCTACATCTGATCAGCTTGAGTAATACTAAGACAAGCATTTAATACTTTATTTTATTTTACGTTGTAGAGACATTAGGTTATTTCGGAAGCAGGTGAGATGAAAAATGAGCAACGCCTTCGCCGGGAATCGAACCACGGACCTCTCGGTTACGCGTCAAGCATGCAGACCACTACACCACGAAGGCATGCGAAGAAAGCGGGATAAACACCTTATATACTCCCCCTTTTAAAGGGCGACTGGGGTTTTGGGGACCCACTCGCCAAATTCTCCCCCTTTTAAAGGGCGACTGGGGTTTTGGGGACCCACTCGCCAAATCCCGGTGTTGGAGAATCATCATCCACCACCTTTTTTTTAGTTCGGGCGCCAGTGTAGAGACATTAGGTTATTTCGGAAGCAGGGGAGATGAAAAATGAGCAACGCCTTAGCCGGGAATCGAACCACGGACCTCTCGGTTACGCGTCGAGCATGCAGACCACTACACCACGAAGGCATGCGAAGAAAGCGGGAGAAATACCTTATAACGTGATTTCTAATAGTATTAGACTGGAATATTTCATTACGATTAAATTGTTATGGACAGATATAATATTAAAAAATAAGTATGAATAAAGTCACAGAAATATTCATGCTCTTCTTTTGTAAATAAGATATATAATACAATACGGAAACAAATGTGCATAAATACCAATAATTGCACAAATTATGTGCTTTAGTGTGTGTTGTACCTAAGTTTTAATTCATTTCTTTTAAATAAAATATTGAATGTTATGCAGTTCAATTAATAATTTTAAAGACGTTTCTCCCCCCCCTGAGATGCTCTTCCTCAAAATTAAGGTGGAGACTAACCTCTCTTAGAAATGGTCTCTGGCAAACATTTTTCGCAGTAATATTGGACACGACAACAACAGCATTTCTTCAACGATGGTCAGGTATCATAGCAGTGCCACCTAGCACGCGTTTCTAGATTTTTTTCATAGCGGTTATCTAATTTAAATACCCTGCTTCTCATATTATACTGTCTTTGCGCATACGTAATTCTTCGAATTTGCGCAAAACGTAAGACGTTTAACTTATCTTCTAATTAAACTATAATTATTTTTAATAATCTATACTAGTTTCTAATTAAATTATAACTGCTTAATTTGTAGTTATAATTTAAATTAGTATTATTTTTAATAATCTATATTTGTTTCTAATTAAATTATAACTGCTTAACTGGTTGTTTCAAAAGCAATATAGACACTTCTTAACAAATTAAATTTTTATTTTAGTTTTTAATATTTCTGAAATAATTTTTAAGGCATCGAACTGACGACTCTTGTAAGCATTTACATTCTAATTAATTAAAGATGTTACGTCGGGTTTTAATACAAGGTAATTTCAGAGATTTATTGCGGTAATAAATCGGATTAATGTAATATTTACGTTTAAGAGAAGTCGTTTATTATTAGTCGTCATCAAACACGTGCAGATTCATTATTATACGTAAAATGATTCAGGTGTGTTGCATTTTCTCGAAAATTCTAAAGGAACGCAATCAGCTTGCGTTGCTTGTTCTACTGGGCCGATTGATAAATTCAAATTGCCTTTTCATGTCACGAAAGCGCAACTTAGGATATATATTGGATGTATATATAATGTTATTCTATCAAGGTATTTTGTCACAAAATCGGACATTTTTTTAAATAATATACCAAATTGTTTACATATTTCGATTCTACGATTTATATTATGCCAAAGTGCTAAAATTTTGTAAAACTCGCACCAGTAGTTTTTAGAAAATTAGCTCTCAAAATTTTAACTCCTCCATGTTAATTGAATTTGGTATATATCTATTAATACCTCACTTTTTATTAATGTATTATTAATGCAACTTTTCCATCTATTTGTTTTATTTATAATGTACATTGCTAGTTAATTTTTAATTTTAGCAAATCGTAACATTATTTTGAATTGCATAAATTAAGAAGTCTTTATAAACAGTTTTCAATGATTTTATTATTTCTGACTCAAAAATTCTTCTACTTTATTAGATACTCTTACAAATAACGTTTTATTGCTTTGACTTCATATCTTATTTTCTCCTGAGATCTAAAACTAAAGAATGCCTAAAGAAAAATACGATGCTGTCTTATACTTTGAGAATTTGTTAAATTTCAAGAGGAACTTTCGAAATTTCCAAAACTTGATCTTTCTTTCCAATTCCAATGCCATTTAGGAAGCAGCTTTATGTTTCTGAGAAGGAAAGAGAATTCATTTATGAGAAAAGAAGAGCAAAGGAAAGGATCTCAAAAAGAACATTTACGCTTCGTCTGTTTGGATGGAAAGCAGAATTCTCTTGTAGTAAAAAGGCTTTGACCAAAGTTCATTTTCTGGAGTGACCACTTGGGTGGACAAAGTTAAACCTGGTTTTCTTCCTTTGGATTTCTTCTGTAACATCAATCTCAATTTCTTTTCATTTGACAACTGAGGTACATAATCGACAGAAGTTTATCAGGAAGAGAATAGGAAATAAGTTTTTTTCTTGAAATGTTTACTCTTGCTTTGGTCCCAGACATGAGTAAAATGTGTAAGGAGCAAGAAGAACCAATACGTTTCTTACATCATTTAGAATTCCGTAGATAAATATTATAAATCTACGTAATTTTAAAAGCACAGAGGATTTAAATTCTAATCAAATTTTAATAAGATTTTAAATTGTTTAAAAGTTAGTGCAGATTAAACAAAGATTAAAAATTAAACTTTGACTCATGTTTAGTGACGAATTTAATAATTTTTTTTAAATATCTAAATGATTTAAAATTTTAATGCAATTCTGATAAATATTAAAAGGTTCAAAATTTTACCCATGTTGAATAACGATTTAAAAAATTTAAAGAACTGTTCTTTAAGATTTAAAAAATAAACAAAATAGTCAGTAGCTATTTACTTAGTTTGTACACATATCAGTTGATACATAAGGCAATTTTATATGAAGATAAATACAATAAAATTTCGCTGAACGATTTTACCGATTCATGAATATTCTTAGTATTTTCAGGGAACGTGTAGTCAAAAACTTAGATTTAACGAATATTTAATCGCAATTAAACAATTTGTAAAAAGAAAGAATAATAATAAGTCGAACATTTAAAGAAAATTTCATGAAATGTAAGCTGATTTAGGTACGCTTAAATGAGACATACAGCAAATGATACTTAGCATTAGGTCTGGAAGTAATCTCTATTAGCATCCAACACATTTTGCCAACGTTCCTGCAGCTGTGCAATGTTCTGGGGATAAACCTGGAACGTTTTGGACATAAAGAAGTACATGAGTGCGTGGCGCAAAATTGTCTCCTTGTTGGATGATTTCCCATGAAGAGAGCAGTAGTCCAGGGAAATGGAACAGGTTGTATTTTGCTAGCGCTAGGTCCGGCTAGCACAACTCTTCCAGTCAAGTCCCTGAATGATATACTTTGTCGTCTTTCTTTCTCTATGACTATGCGAACTTCTCTCCATGATTCTTTCTTCTATTTTTTCTTCCTCCATGACTATGCGAACTACTTGTGATATCGCATAGTCATGGGGGGAGATAGAGCACACTCTTGAGATTAAACAAGGCTGGCTCCTTCTGCTGCAATGTATGTTGCACCCGTTGCAACTGTTGCTAGTAAAGACACTCAGTGATGGTGTAACCTGGATGTGGTAGATCGTAATACATTATTTGGCTACTAATCCACCAGGTACAGTCTAACTGTTTCCTTGGAAATATGGAAGTGTTCGGCAAATTCATCCCACGTTTGACTACTGGCCTCTTCTATGGCTGGCTTCAGAGTATCGTCATCGAACACCTGTATTCACCTACAGCGGATTTCATCACAAAGGCTCAGACCTCTACTTCTGGAACCTACGTCTGAAGTTGCTTTCGTTTACGACATTTTCCTCAAATGCCATGTGTAACGTGTATGATCCAGTTTTCCTTAGAAAGTCTTCTACGAAGGCATCCTTCCCCTTAGAAAGATAGCCCTTGGGTGCTGTACCATAATAAAGAAAATGTTTATGTTTCGCTTAGTGTAATAACGCTTGCCAAGGTCTACTTATAAATTCTTTCTGATGTTTACCCTCGTCAGTTTCTGAGGAATGATACTGTTAACAGAATGTCTTTTTTTTTCCGGGAAAGAACTGATTTTTCATATAATGGAAAAGAATACACCTTCATCGAGGCGTTAAAAACCTCTTTGCTGAGATTATTAAATGATGTCAAAGTCTAATGGTGCTGTAGTTTATTTGAGGATAGCTCAGCAAAAATAAATTTTCATAAATTATATCTCTAACATTTAAAAAACTTTTAGAAGTGTGTTCATAAAAAGGTACACTAAAAATTGCTTCATAAAATGTCGTCGAGTTATCATTTCAAAATCAACATTCACTGCGCGGCAAAAGTACATAAATATTAAATAAAATCAAATACACTCAAATCTTTACATAAATTTGAGACATTTTGCAATGTAAAATATCATTACCTAAAATACTTAGCCGCTATAATTAACGCCCAGTGAAAGATAAAAAAATAGTGTTTACGAAAAATAGAAATTCATGTCAAGACCTATTTCTTTCTACTGTTTTAATTATATTCGATAGCTCTTTTCTAGCTTCCATCTAAATGAGCTTTCTGTAATATATCGTAAACCACCATGCAGTTCGTGATTCATTTGAATCACTAACATTTAGATCATCATCCATTACAATCTCCATCTTCTCTAGTCGATGTCTTTTTAATTTATTTGAACTCTTTTTGGTTATTGATTACATGCAAAAGAGGTTTGTAATTTATTTTATAAATTTGCTCTTAAAGAATTCATTATCTGTTACTTGCTTAATAGATTACCAATCAAGATCTATTACCTCGTATCGTTTTTCTAACTTTCATTCCATTTTAGGTCTTTTCGATTTTCCAATACATGGTTTTGCTTATAATTGATTTACATTTAGGTAATGTGTGATAATCTTGACGTTTAATGGATTTACCTTCGAGACGAAGTTAATTTAGTTTCTGTGTTAGTTGAACTGTGACTAAACGACAATGACTATTTTTCTTAAATTCTTTTCGATCATGACTCATTAATCTGCACATTCTGTTTAATGTAGTCCTAATTAGGTCTCTACTAATGAATTCCAGTACAGGTTCGTTATATATTTTCTATCCGTTGCTAATTCCATATGCAGAATTCGTTGCAGTGTCCGAACATTTTAACAGACCTCAATCAGGGTTGATTTTGCACATTAGGTTGATCGTGTCGTTGATTAATTTCACTCTACAAATGAATTTCTACGCACATATAACGAAATATAGGATTACTAAGAAGAAAGAACCAATTTACTAAGGATGTATTTTATTAAAAAAAAGAAGCATTAAATTTCTCAACAGTGAAAATTTTCCTCTAATAATGAAGTTTTTATTTACAGTCCTACAAGTGCTGAAATGGGTTGAGTAATTATAATCTGATGGCTAGCCTGATTTTTCGGTTTGCGTAGCTCTACTGAAGTGTTTTTCGAATTTTCTTCATTTTTACTTCCAAAATTCGCGGCCGTCTGGTACGCGTTTCTTTACACATGCATATACTCTCTTGAAAGCTTCAAAACCACCGCCAAATATTCACGCGCTTGAGAACGCAAGACGCCTTTTGCTGCGTTTTTGCAATTCCAACAATAAATAAACTCCTGATATCTGAAGGTGAACATATTCCGAGTATGAATAAGCAATTAAGCTTTGACGCATTTAAAACTTAATATCACACCCTACAGACTTTAAAACCCGTTATTTCAAATAGTCAGTGACTCAATAGATGAAGATTGTTGGGGTTTGTAAAACAAGACTCCGAAAATGATTCTTTCGTTTTGGATATTATTACTCTTTAGTATTTACAGATTTCTTATACAGTTTAACCTTGATTTACGAATTTAATTATTTCTTGAAGGCTGTTCGTCAACCGAAATACTCGTAAGGCGAAATAATTTTCCCGTTAGGGATTAATGTAAAAGGAATTAGTTCGTACCTGGACCACATATGATTGCTTATGAAAATTTTGCAACAGTACTTTGCACGGCAGTTCATAACTGAAAACCAATGGAAATAAGTAAATATAAACAAAGAAGATAAAAATGATATTAAATAAATAAAACGGAAGAGAACACAATTTAATTTTATTGTATCTGTACAAAGGATGTGGACTCACTATACGTAAATAATGTAGGTATCAAAATACTCGGTGAGCCTTTGTTTCGCTCAAACATTTTCCCATCTAATTTGTTGTTGCCCACTTTTTGAAAAGTTTTCAAAGTGATACATGGCATAGTTACTGAAACTGCTTCTGCTGTGCTTTGCTACTGCTTCATCAGGGTGATTTTGACAGGTAATAACTTTTCATTTTATTCCATTTTGCACAAATGTTGCCGATTGAAGAACTAAGATCGTTGTTGGTTCTTCCTCTTTTCCTTTTTTATTCCAAAATTCCATTTTGTTGTTTCTTAAGTTGTTGCAGTTTTTTCTTGTTAAGATCCCCTTTATGGACCCCTATAACTTCTCTATTTTTTCGCTGTTTGCTTTTCAGCTGGGGCTTTTACCCAAAGACACGATACCATAAAAACAGAAAAAGTCCTAACTAACTGAAGCACTCTGCCAGCTATTCAGTTTGTTCACAGTTTTCAACAAGCCAATTCGTCCTTCTGTAAATCGCTTGTTGTCAAGCAAGTTTTTGTTAATGAGATTTAAGGAACAGAAATACTTAAATGATCTTTCCAGCATTCTCTGAGTGTTCTTTACGTGGCACAGGTTACTTCAAAACTCCCGTTAAAATCATTTAATGACAATTTGACTATCCGTAACTCGAGGCACCTTTTGCCATTCGAGGCGTTTTCCTCTCAAATAAGTTTTGCCACCGAATTGTTCTTGAAGTGAGGAGTTCGTGACTTAAGGCTTTCCTCCATTTTCTTTTCCTAATAGGAGAAATATTCTTTCTACTCCTTTTTATTTTTCAAAAGCCATTCATTTTCATAATGCGAGAAAGCAAATGCCATTTTACGTTGTGTCAGTAAATACTAAAAGAAGCGATAGCATTGCATAGAAAGAAATGTGGCGCACAGATTTCCTGAGTTTTCTGTATAAGATATCTAAACGACTGAGGACATATGGATAACATGAGAATTAATGAATCCTTAGAATCCAACACCAGCATAAAATTCAAAAGATAATGCAGCAGTACTACGAAGGATGACTGTTACTATGTACTTTACGTTTTTCTATCCAACAACAAGACACAGGCTAATATCCTGCGACACTAAGCTGTTATCATCTACAGAAAGTTTCTGGAAGAATAAATCTTCGCTTCTAAATAAGCAAAACGTCATATATCTCTTTCATTCATTAATTTAAATCATAGATTTCGGAGGAAAATTTCGGAAGATAATTAGCAAGGTAATATTTTTGAAGCCTGAATGAATCAATATCCTTTAAAAATAACCTTGCATCTTAGCTCATGATAAGACTGGATGTTAATTTAAATGCATGAGGAAAATTAAAAAAAAATGAAACATTCTACTTAATTGAATGAAGAGTACAATAATTTTGCTCAAACCTTCCATCCAAAATTCTCATTAAATTTTCCGCTGTACTGCGTTATCCTTATACAGATCGAGCAGGAATCCTTTAAAAAGAGAACTCTGCTAGAAATGGTTTGCGTTTATCATGCCATTCTTTCTCCATATAAATAAATTTTATTTCTTGATGATAGGAGATCACGCAAATGGAGTTCACGCTCTCGATAAATAAATGGCTCTACGCTTTCGGATTAATAGTAAGAATGTTCGCTGTTTTAGCTTACGAAGAAAAAAATAAGAAATTTTCGAGATTGACATCTTAAAAGGAATTTCGTAATGCATGTATAGATAGGGATTTAAATAAAACAAATCAGTATATTATGTAACAAAACAATACGCCGATAAACTAAATGCTATAGGAACTATTTATAAACAAGAAAAATTAGCGTAATTCAGTTTCAATTCCATTCTTTCAATCAATTAGTTAAAATATTGTTGTGTACGTACGGGTTCATAATAGACTGAACGCACACAGGTCGATGATATGTTAATAAAATTTATTTTATTAACATATTTTAATTTATTTTATTAACATATTTTTATTAACATATTTTAATTTATTTTATTAACATATTTTAATTTATTTTATTAACATATTTTAATTTATTTTATTAACAGAAACGATGTGAAATTTTCCTCAGAAATACTCGTACATGTGTTTATAGTATCACAGAGTACAATCAATAGTTACACTTCAAAGTACTAAGAAAGTTAAACAGAACTCAGTGTAAATCGCACCTAAAGAGAAAGCTAATCGAAAGATACCTCAGTTCACGCTGAATTAACAACTCACAGCAATAACTGAACAACTAACTAAGAGCAGATGTGCTCTCAACGACCTTATATAGTTTTCACCCGGTCGCCGAGACATTTCTAATACTTTCTGATTCTCGAAATTACTGAACGGCAATGCGGGGTTCAAATTACGGTTGCAGCTAACATTGTGATCAATTATATTTATTCAGTTTGAATCATATTAAGGTGATTCAGGTACCGGACCAAAATGTCACGAAACGGTTGACAAGTTTGGTGACTTTTGGAAATTTCTCTCCAAATTACCGAGATACCGATTTACCCAATGTAAATGCACTTGGCCCCGTATTCTTACTTTTCTGACATAGCTTCTTTATTTAGATTTTTTGCATTACATTATACAGAAAAATATAACAATTTTGTATAAATACACTAAAACCATTTATGTACAAAATTCGTAACATTATTCAATTTAGTTTACGTAAATTTCATATCGATTTTTTCTCATGTTAAAAAAATTTACACTTTAATACGTAAATACCCTATAAATTAATTAAGTACCGGCGTATCTAGAATATCTCACGCCAGTGTCGTTTAATTGTTCAAACAGACAGAGCTTCGAAGTGTCTCACTAAAGAATATGTAAATTACACTCGGAGAAGAGAAACTCATACTTCCTCCAATGTTAAACACTGTTGATCAAAAAATCATATTTTACGTTTTTTATATCATCAATTATTTAAATAACGTCTTCTGTTGCGAATTTACTTTTCTAAAGGCGTCTCCAAACCATAAATATCATTAGGTTCTGGTTAATATTTCCAAACTTAATCTTTCTTTATCATCAACGTTTCAAGAATTTCTTATTTAGATGATTTTCATTCACTTTTAGGTGAATAAATTTCCTTGGTGTCTTTGTTTTCTATGACTTATCATTCTAGACCTTCTCTTTATTTTTTATTCTTAAGCAGACATTTTTCTGTCATTTCTACACTTCCAGCTGAAGGAAAACGTTTTGTACAATCTCCAAAAGTATAATCTTGCAAATCTTCTTACGTTATGATGATTACTGATGTTGTTAGTTGTTTTAGCATTTAATAGACTGCATCTTATGTTTAAACTAACACTAGCAACATAAAGACGAATTTTAACATTCGTGTTGATATTGATGCCAATAAGCGGCCAGTAAATGAATTTTAATACGTTTATAGACTGTCAATATGCATAGCTCATATCCAGCTCTAGACATTATAGTCTGTATCTTTAAAATAGGCACTTCAAGGCTGTTCTCAGTCCCCCATTTGCGATCATTTCTCGTCATCGCCGCACATCATTTATTTCCTCCACATCGTTTCAAACTGCAGTTCAAGCCAGCCTTTATTTGCCTTTAACGCAGCAAAACACGCTAAACAGAAATAAGGTGAGTGTGGGGGATATTTGGGAAGCAACTCGATCTTTATTCCGCAGTTGGTATTCTTATAATTACGAATGAAATCGGGCGGCGAGAAAAAAACCTAGGAGTTTCTGTTTTAAAGTAACGGACTATAATAGGCGGTCACTTTATTATTATCAGAAGGTTATTTATCATTACCTTTCGTATAAGCTTAGTATAAAATTGATGTGATAGTTTTTGTCGTAATGTAAGAAAGGAATAAAATTAAGAGGATTGAAATGATTGAATCCTTTGAAGCATTCATCAAGAAAGGCCTATTTGACTGTCTCATCCCCGAGAACATTGCTCAAGTTAAACCGCAAGTCATACACCAAGTATTATAATCCCGAGAAATAAAGGAGACGTATACTTACGTAATACCTATTACGTAAGGAGACGTAATAAGCCTTACGAGTGAGTTGAACACTCACTTTAAGATTTCAGCTAAAAGCTTACTCCGCTAACCACTAGATCATCAAAGGCGATGGAAATAGTAATTTATCATTATATCTATTTATTAGAGATATCATATTTTACAGACGTTCAATCATTTTATAATAATAAGTTGTAACGAAAGGTTTCCACCGTAAAGTTCTTAATAAAGTTAGGAAAAACATATGAAAAAAGTACTTTTAGTGGGGATAGTAATCCCCATTCAAATGTATCATTTTCGGCCAACGTTTTAGTAGTTTTTCGAAACCTTCGGCCCAGAAACTTGGCGGCCATGAGTCCAAAAACAGATCAACCTCATTTCGGACGTCTTGTCCAGAATGGAAGAAGACAGCATCATCAAGATGTAGCTACAGGTGTGAAAAAAGACAGAAGTCCGAAAGAGCGATGTCGGGCTATATGGTGGGTGTGGCTGAAGATCTCATTTAAGTCCGTATAGAGCCCAGCCAATGAAGGCAGACACATGTGGTCTTCCATTATCTTGATGGAACATTACCTTTTTTCGCCAGAACTCAATTCGGCGTTTTTGCCTTGATAGCCGTGTCAGCACAGACTAGCATCTCTCTGTACACCTTACTGTCGAGGGTTTTATCTTTTTCCAGAAACTCTTTGTGGATAATATCACGACAGTGCGACCAGATACCAAGCATAATATTTTTTGTTAGATTATGCATTGTATTAGATTATTGGTTATGCTCAAATTGTTAGATTGTCCTCAAATTGCTCTTTGCGACGCTGCCGACAGGCTCACCGGGAGCAGACTAACCGCCTTTCTAGATACTCTTTGTAAATAATACCACAGCAATCCTACCGGATACAAGGCACCATCTTTTTATTATTGAAATCGGGCTTTGCGATGCTGCCGTAGGGCTCATGTTGCGCAGACCGACCCTCTTTTCGGCCTGTGTTGTTGAAGCAAATCCGCTTTTCATCACAAGTGACGATCCGGTCCAGAATTTTGTTTCTTGCTTTGATATTCGAGCAGATTAGTACAGACCCGAACACGTCTGTCTTTACCTGCTTAAATCAGCTCATGCCGCACTCAGCGATTGAACTTGTACGTCAAGTTTGTGCAAGGCATAACGCGACTAATAGACATGACACTTACGTCTAACTCCTTAGCTAGCTCTCGAGGGGTTGCATATTGAACTTCTTCCACAAATTCTCGCAGGCAGGCCTCATCAACATCAGTAGGCTGGCCAGAGCGCTCTGCTTCTTAAATGTCATACTCCTTGTTTTTGAAATTTCGGTATCAAACCTTCACAGTGTCATATGATACAACATTAGTACCTAAAGCTGTACACTGACTTGGTGGACATTTTGTGGCTAAATTTTTGCAGCAGAACTGGAAGTAAATGATGGTTCTAACCCGATAGCGTGATAGTTCTATTTCAGACACCTTGTACGTAATGATAATGACATCTGTTTTACAAATTTCACAACACAGTATTCTAAAGTAAATCTCTTTCTTTCAAATGTCAAAAAATCATTTGACAAAATATGACACCAACGCGAACTGTTTCTGCAGACGATATTTGCAGTGGCGGGAAACCTTAAAATCCGATAATAATATATATGTAAAGAATATGTAACACAAATTTCTTATTTTAATTTCTAACTGCCTATTTTTAAGTCTCATTAAATCCAATCTTTATACTGGTTATTTCTTCTTTTTATATTAAACGTAGTAACATGCTTATGATAAATATCTCCTCACTCATTCTCTCGTGCATTCAGTAATTACTTTCTGTCATATGCCACGATACATAATGACGAAAGATCTTTCATTCAATGGCAATGCCAAAATTTGCTAACCAAATTGTTAGTTAAGCAGTACAAATGAAGTAGAATAGCAACTTCAGTATTCATATTGTGTTTAACTAACGTTCCATCTCCACTTCTATGTTGGCTAGCTTGCTCCCAGCCGCTTCACTTTCTTACTTCAAACACATTGCAAAAATGTGAAAAACAGAAAAGTTACCACAGAATAAGGCTGCACATTTTGAGCTGTGTATTTTATAGTTAAGGATATTTTGTCAGAATAAAGGAGTGTTCAACTGCCCATGCATGCTGCTTGCCACTTTATGAATAATCATATTCATCCTGTTCTGAGTCTTCTCATAAGACGTTTTATCTATAGATATGTATTGTAAAGTTTATCCTACGTTTTTAACAATTATCTTTAATTAAAGATACTTTCCTATCCTTTCTATTTTCAGCTTACAATTTCCTACCAGAATGTGTTTTCATAATCGCGTTTAATGCAAATGAGAGAGTTGTATTTAAGTAGAAGTTTCACTGACATTGTTAGACAGCCAGAGTTTCTGACTAGCGGGCGTTTGCCTTTGTGCTACGTCTCTCTCTAAGCTATTAATTACTACGCTCGTCTTACTTCACCTCTTTGATAACTTGGCCTGCTTAATTGAGATTTAGGGGCCAACTACTTAGAATCTTGATAGCTTCGGTAATATCTTTTAAGGTAAGCATTAGTTAAGCTTTAGTTCCTATTACCTTACGTTCAAGCCCAAGTGGAGGCTTTGCTGTACGCTCTGAGGAGCCGACTATGTTAAATCTTATTTTGAGCAATAAAGAGTAATTAACCCTTCTTGAGTCTTACGTCTCTGTTCACACACTGAAGAGATTACTCGCTTATCTGTGTAGAGGTTCCCCACATTCAACTGTTAGATAAAAGGATGGAACCACACAATATATAAGCGAAATACCACTCACTTATCAGGAGATCTCCGAAACTATACAGCCAATTGACTTGAAATTTTGCATTGTTACTCATTCCACGATGTAGACTAGCACTAAATACGGATTTTACGTAAATCCTGTCCAAAAAGGATTTTTGCTATACAATCACAGGCATTACCCCCTCCCCTTCCCTCATTACCCTTTCTATTCCGCTATAATTATATATAAAACACGCACACATATATATGGTATATCTCGTGATAAGTCAATGGCATTTCGCTTATATATATAGCTGTATACATACATATATATAAGCCAAAAAAGTCAATTGAGGGTGAGTCGTTATGTTAATGGGTGTGAACGATGGTTGCATAGATTGTAGCTTCAACATACTAGTATTTCTGTAGAAAATAAGAGGGAAAGGGAGAGAGAGAGAGGACACCTAGAGGGCATACAATAACCCTCACATAGAGCACGAAATGACTGTTTTTCTCATGGTCAATTTTATGTGAAAATTAAACACTCCACATAATCTCTCTCTATATATAAGCGAAATACCACTGACCCATCACGAGATCTCCGAAACTATACACCCGATTGACTTGAAATTTTGCAAAGTTACTGATTCCACGATGTAGACGCGCGCTAAGGATGTATGTATAAATAAATATATATATATATATATAATTAATTATACACGCCACATAAAATTAACCATGAGAAAAAACAGTCATTTTTTTAAATCTATAACCATGATAAAAAAAAGCCAATTGTGTAAGCCAAAAAATTTACATTCATTATCAATTCGAAATAAGACATTTTTTCCATATAAGAAGTCTAGGTTGACATTCAAATAGATAGTGTGCCCAGCAAAGCGGGCGGATACCAGCTAGTTATATGTAGCTGTATTTATTTAAATCATTCAAATAATGTAATAAGTTTCATCAAATAAAATATTATAATAATTATTATTATATGTACTATATTTCTACACCAGAACTTGATTCATAAAGGTGTTAGAGGAAAGAAGTATCTTTTCCGCTGCAACTTTCTTTAGAAGGATATATATATATATGGCAGTCTGATACTTCCTGCGGTAAAAGACATTTTTATCATCATCTCATTTCATCTGTAGTAACAGTTTTTAAAATGTAATGTAATATATATTAGGTAAGTTCTTTCAATAAAGAATGAACGAAATAAAATGATGCACTTTAAAATTCTTTATTGAACAATATTTATTTTGGAAACAAGAAAATGTTCTTTGGTGTAATAGATAGCAACAACACATTTAATTCAACTAATAAACAGGGAAGGCTGACACATATATCTCTCAGCAGAAAGCTTTTCGCACATATAGTTCTGTTATCGGAAAAGGGCCTAAAAATAAAAGTAATTCAAGGAAAATAAAACAAAGTATTATATACTTCACAACACCTCTTTAGGGTATTTGGTGTCATGAAATAATGCCGCAGGATAGTCATGTTTCTGTACCATATCATGAACAGTGCAATAATGGCAAAAATGAAAATAAATTCTGCGGGTTTTCATAAAGAGGGCTAATGGTTCAGTAATGTAATTTAACTTCTTCATGATTAAAAAAATAATAAAATTGTGGTTTAGACTTTACTTAAAATGCTAATGCAAACAAATTTTAAAAATGTGACCATGGAATGCAATAAAATAATGGAAATTTCTTAAAATGATGAGTCATTTAAGGATAGAAAACTAACTACCAGGAAAAGGAAAAACTGGAATATAAAAATGGAATTTAAACAGCAAAATTTTGAAATCTGTAATAATGATAGAAAAAAAAGAACAAATTATATATAATAATAGAAAGTATAAAATCTACAAAATAAAAAACATTATTATTAAAAACCACTGAAAATGTTTGAATTAATTTATAGCCATAAAACATTTTACTGAAACTGGTAAAGCGTGTCCAACGGAATTTATCACTTAGCCTTAATTAGATTTCTTCACTGGTTTACAATAATTATACACTGCTCGACATTGAAAATGCAACACCAAGAAGGAGTGGTCAGAAATTTATGCAAATTTTAGAGTAGACGCACGTCACTGAGTTAAGCGAATGATGTGAAATGCGCAGCTCTCCGAGGCACGTGAAGTAAGATATAAGGGAAGGAAAGTGCAGAATGGGCAATATTCGTGTCGTTATTTCTGCCAGACGAATTATCGAATTTACTGCTAAATGTACCACCATATGCTCGAATTATTATCTAATTCCAGAACGGTTCTGAAGAATTGTGCGAAACTAACTGGACACTGTCATTGCAAACAGATGGATTGGTTGCAGTGAGTCCGTGGTTTGGCATCCCAGATCCCCCGATCTGTCCTGCCTGGATATTTGTTTTTCTAGGAACAGCTAAAAATCATCATTAACGAGATGCCTATGTCGTCACTAAACTACCCTTGTCACCCGAATTAACATCGCAGCTGCAGACATTCGTGAAATGACAGGAATTTTCCAGCGTGCGCCTGATTCACTTCGTCATTGATCCAACGTCTGTACTGCAGCTAATCGTCACTCATCTGAACATTTGTTGTAACGTTTCCAATAGTAAAGTTTCTTTGTCCATTAATTATTCGCTTCTATCGTGTTCATTATTTTCACCAAGCAAGTGCTGTTTTGCGGCTCACCGTTGGATTCCGACACCACATGGTGCAGTGAAAGCTGTTTCCTTCGGAACACTCCATCTTCCTTTACAATTGTCGTCACTAATTTTGTTATACCCTGTATAAATTGCTGAATTAATAATGCCAAACAAAAGTTGAACTACAGCAGCAGCTAATTACTCCACCTCCTGAGCATTAAAATCTTTATTTGCGGCTAATTGATAAGTATGCACTAATTAGCAAAGGTTTTGTGTCGTTGGATTTCGAGCTTTATGGAATTAGCAAAAGAAATACAGCCAAGGAAGAAGTACGTAAAAATGCAGAAATACATTTGTGTTAAAAAAGCAAGCACCAAACGCTAAAAGAAAAGGTATCAATATGAAAAGGGGAATTAAAATACACAATTTACATATGAGATAGATGCTGCATCGCCGACTGCAAAAGTGCAACCAAAATTAGCATAAAAAGCAATCCCGCATTCACACCACAACGTCTTAAAAAGGGACATGACAGACATATGCGTCACTTTGCAAATAGCAATAGTTCCTTATAATGAAATGCTCTGGAGGGATGTAGGGATGTTGCAAGCTGGTGCAAGACAATGCTCTATTGCGAGAGAGCCGAATGTATGTCGCAGTGTTAGCATTAGTCTGTGCGATCGTTACCAATGGGATCAAAACTCCTGTAGAAGACGAAGGTTCGGACGCCGGAGGATTACTGCAAAGATAGACGATCGTTTCCTGGTGCTACTTGCAAGACGACGTAAGCCACTAACATCAAGACAGCTGGCGTCGCATGTCTGGGCTGCTGAAGAGCGGCCTATATCCTTCCAAATTGTATTGTATTCACTGCATTATTGTGGACTGTACGCCCGACAACTGTGTTTCGCGTGCCTTTGTCCCCATCGCTAGTCAGAGTGTGGTTGAATTGGGCTCAAGAACATCGCAATTGGACATCAGAGCAGTGGGGACACATACTCTTTATCTATGAATCTCGATTTCACATTCAAAATTCGATTTAACATAACATCCCAAGAGCAATGACATGACGAGAGCCAGGGATACATTATCTAACGCCAGATATCGTCGAAAGAGACCTTTACGGAGGAAGAGGCTCACTTGTATGGGCTAGGATAGCAAAGAACGATCACCCGGACGTCTGCGTGTTTTCTAATGGTCCCGTCATAGCCGTCCGATATCACAAGGAAATTCTACACTCTCCTGTGCGTCCGTTTATCCCTGCAATGGATATCGCCGCAATATTTATGGACGATAGCGCCCGCCCTCATAGAGCTCACTTGATGTGGAGTTATCTTGAGAGTGAATCCATTCTACATGTGCTGTGACCTGCTAGATCACTGGACGTGAATCCCACAGAGCATGCGGGGGGCATATTGGGACGACAGATAGCAGGTAGCAGTGTACCTGGCGTCACTCTACAACTTGATATTACTACGAGCTTTATGCATTACTAGAATAATGGACGCTACAGTAACACAAGCAATTAACGACACTATTACCAGTTTGCTTCGCCGTCGCCCAAGTATGCATTTCAGCTAGAGAATATCATACCCGTTATTAGTCTAATATTTCCATTGCTCATTCTTCCGACTCTTTGGTTTTTCGCTGTGTGATGGACGTAAAACATGTGTTTTAGCATGTCTTTGCTCTATTGTTTGGCATGTGGTTCAATAATGTCCCACCTACCTCTTGGATCAACTTCGGGCAATCCATTTAGTAGTTGTTGTTTGCTTCTGTGATTTGCCCTTGTTACTTATTTTTTTACCAGTAGTGTAAATTGGAATTGTAAAAGAAATTAAGAGCAAACGTTTTGCAAAATTATCCTCGTATATACACCATATATGGAACATATTACAAAAAAAAAGAAAGTTTTCTAAGTATAAAACATGAGAGCCTATCAGCGGCCGAATGATAAAATTGCTTAAGTTTAGTTTTTCCCACTATGATGTAAATGGAAGTCACATTCTTTTTTAAATTCTTCGCAAAAGAATCCTTTTCGTTTGCAAACAGTCAAAGTTGCGCTTTGTTATAACTTAATAAATTTAATCGAATTTAAATGTTAACACAGATTTTTAATTAATAGAAGGAGATAAAATCATATTGCAGTTTGCCGTAGTCTAATAAATTTAGTCCAATTTACAGATAAAAATAGATTTTGAATAATTAGAAGGCGATTAAGAAAAAATTTCAAGAAAACCAAAGGAAATTCGAAAAGATTCCCGATTGTGAAAAGTTGTATCATCATCATATTCTTCTACAATTTAATGTGACTTTTATTTAATTTAACACATTTTTGAAGACATATTCATAAAATCCTTTTCATACCTTAATAATTAAGTTTAAAATGTAAACTAAATCCCATAGAGAAATTCTCATTTAAGTACTGAAATAAGATAACATGCTCCGTAATTGTTCTCATTAAAACCCGATTAGAACTACGTGATGTATGTGATCCCCAAACCCAAAGTTTAATTAAAGCAAGCACTGTAGCACGACTTATTATTAACTTCTAATACGTTGAAAGATAATGAACAAGTTTCATTACACTGCTAATTAAGCCGGTAAGAATTAACAGCACGAGCACTTTTGCCTTTGCTTCTTGTAAACTTGGTAATCTACACATCATTGTGTAATGCTAAGATTAGGAGTGGTTCGTAACGCACGTAAAAAGCTTGTTATCATTCGCATGATCTATTTTAAAATGTCTATATTCTGGAAAATCAGTTTGTTGGTGCATAAAAATATTAATGTTTCGATACTTTAAGATGATCATGTCCAACTAAAATTTTAAATGGATAGAACAGAAAGAAGTGAGCGAGGCATTAAAATTTTACCATTGATTGAACAGATTTAATCGTATCGCACTCCACTCCGCCCCACCTTTGGTGGAAAATATTACAAGGAACGGATAGGAAGGTCTCTCCCCTCTTCGCCGACCATCATCCTCTCGAGAGGATTTTCGACTCGACAGTATTTTAAATGCTCTTATGCGGCGCAGATGATATACACTTACAAACAACTATTTGTTCTCTGATAAATCGTAACCAGCATCGCTAAGCTTCACTAACTACCATCACTAACCATGGCTAACAACCATCACTAGCCAGAGTGACGTCACTAGCCAGAGCGACTTGTTTAAATGCACAACAAAATTTCAGTTATGGAGATTTCAGATATCCGAAAAATCGAGTTATTCGAAATTTTGTTACGAATTTCCTGATTTGAGATATTCACAGATCTAATTATCTGGATTTCAAATATTCGAAATTTCAATTATACTATCGCGACTTCTTTCTAAAGTAAAATTAATTAAAAATTATTAATATATACTTATTTATTTTTTAGTCCAAAAGGCTTGAGCCCAGAAAGGCTGTTAATTTCGTTTTGGCATTTTGCGTCGAAAAAAAGTCTGAATCACTTTTCAAATTGTTGCTACCAAATATTAATTCCCTGCATTATATTTAAAAAATTAAATAGTGAAGAATCTGTATAGGTGTATATATGTTTCTCGCATTGTGATAAAACAACGGTGTCTTGAGCCATCAAATTTTTGAACAACGTGCGTCTCCACCCGAATATGGGAATCTGGGTGACCAAACTTGGAATATGGAATTTATTTTATTATCTATTTCATATTTTGTAAAACATTTATGAGTTTCTGATTAAGAAACTCAAAGATTTCAAAGCGAGCATTGGCAACACTGCACTTAAAAAAATTAATCTTCAGCTCGCGAAACTCTATATCGGAAATTTTAAACATGTGCTCTTTATTTTGTGATATTTCTGTTGAAATGAATTTTATGGTTTAAATGCGAAGAACATGATATTTAATTACTATAAGTAACACACAAAACGTTAAAGAAGTACCCCTTTGGGCAAAACCTTTTTTTCATTGATTTAAATCACTTAAAAGCTAATGTAATGCAATATATGGGTATATAAAAAGAAATGTAAACAACGCAGATGAGGACTAATTTAACAGCATGAACATTATCCTTATTTGTGATGTCACAAATACTGATCTAGAATAAACACAGCATTTTTTTTAATATGCAGTCTTTTAACTACAGTTAACAGAGCTTAAGTTGAGTACATTGGTTTACGCTGCCAGTATTTATATAACTTCTAAAAAACTCACTTCTGCAGTAAAAAACTTTTTGTATCTTTTCTTTAAAACCTTTAACAATATTTATTTACAGTTTTTATTAGAAAAAAAGAGATATGTTTTACATTATTATTTCACTTCAATGAAAAAAGGTTTACTTAAATTTGAAACTGAACAATACCTTTTATTTCTTAAATATAATTCACTTTTTTTTTATTTTAAACTTTTAGCAAAGTAAAAAAATACAATTTCAATATAATATTTCAAAGGAAAGCTTGCCACTAAAAATTTCAAAAAACGTTTGTAAAAAAATTTTAAATGTAGATCTTTATCAAATTAAAAAAAATTATTATGTAGCAGTACCTAACATACAGCGATCGATATATGTTCTATTGAGAGAAATAAAACTGTAAATTTATCATAAAAATTTTCAGTTCGCTATTTTATTAATTAGATGTGCTTTAATTTGCAGGAACTAGATATGTTATCAAAAAGAAAATAAAGATTTAAATTATTTACTGTTTTTTTTTAAGTTTCCCAGTTTGTTACGCAATATCAAGCTAATAAATTTGTAAAATAAATGCAAGACCTTATGTTTTCCTGAATGGTAGCATTCTGAACTCTGAGAATAGGGCTGAGTACAAATATTTTCCTTTTCTCCTTTCCGTTAACTCCTTCCCGTTTCGAGGTAGTTGGTCAATTTTATATACAGTAATCGAAAACTAATATCTCCTTTTAGGAGTAATTTGAAAAGAAAAGAAAAAGAAGCTTTTATATTTAGTATTATGGCCTCCATAAATAAAAATTAACTTCTTTACATTATTTGAATTCAAACAAAAATTGCTTGTGTACTAGGGAAAATAATGTAATTTCGTGCTTTAATTTCATCTAAAAAAAGGTGTTTTACACCTTCTTTAACAAATGTTAAATATATGTTCTTTATGGAAATAAAGTACGATAAAAAAATAATTCTCTTACTTACATTATAGTAAATACGCATTTGAAAATAGGTCAGTCAGTCTAATAATTTAGATCAGATACTAAATTATTTAAAATTTTAAAATATGCATACTGGCTGTGTTCCTATTTATCCCAGATTCTAGGAGTTATACAGCATCAAAATTAGGGCAAGCCAACTGTCGTCGCACGTTTGTTGATCGGCGGAATTTTTTAAATTTTGATTATAGATGTCTAACAAACATTTTAAACATCAGTACACTACTTTATAAAAGAGCACAAACGTATTATCATTTTAAGTAATGAAACACGTGCGAAAAAATTAAAATAGGAATTACATCCTTTATTTGTTAATTAATGTATGGTAGATCAAGATGCTAAAATTCATTGCAAAATACAAACAGTTGCTAGCTATACATTGGCAGTTAGGAAAATACTTTGTACAAAAATATATATTGATAATCTTGAGACTTACTACTAGAATTTTAAAAAGCAAGGGAAGAATAAAGCATTTTAAATGGTAACAAGTAAAATAAGAAATCAAACGTATTTTTAAATATACTATTATGATTCATTCACTAAGGTACTGGTATACATAGTATATACGCCCTATTTGGTACTGGTCAAAGTATATAAGCCAGATTTGTCGTAATTACTGGTAGACATTGTTTAACGACATGAAGCCTGTCACATTTCTGAAATACACTCACGTTTGTGAAAATTGCAACACCAAGAAGGAATCGTCATAATTGAATGCAATTTAATACACAGTTGAGTGGTAGTGGTACAAATAAATGATTAAATTTTCAAAGCAAACAAACAAGAACAAGAGATCAGAATCAGTATTTTGTGTGGCCACCACGCGCCGTAATAAGTGCTGCTACACGACGTGGCATGGAGTCAAACAAAGTTTGAATGTCTGACTGAGGAAGAGCATTCCATATCGTTTGTACGCGTACCCAAAGTTCGTCTGCAGACGCAACAGGACGAGGATCACGAGCAAGACGCCGACCAATGACATCCCACACATGTTCAATTGGCGACATATCCGGGGAACACGCAGGCCAAGGAAGAAGCTGTACCTGCTGCGCTGCAAAGAAGGATTTAACAATCCGAGCAGTATGAGGGCGGGCATTGTCCTGTTGAAATACAGCGCCTGGCAAGCTTTGAAGGAAGGGAACAGCTTCGGGCTGTAGAACTTCACGGATATACCGGTTGCTGTTCAGATTGCCCACAATTCGTAGCAATTGAGATCGTCTATGATATGCTATGGCGCCCCAGACCATAACTCCGGGTGTTCGTCCACTGTGGCGTTCGATAATGCACTCCGGAAGGTGGCGTTCACCGGCATAGCGTCTGACACGAATGCGGCCATCATGGTACCACAAATTAAAGCGGGATTCGTCAGAAAACACGACATGCTGCCAATCAGCACGCCAGTCTCTATGCTGATTGGCCCATTGTAGCCGCAGGCGGCGATGGTCGTGCGTTAGGGGGATCCTGTATAAAGGAGTCCGTGCGCGCAGTCCACACTGCAGCAGACGTCTACGAATTGATGAAGCACACAATGAAACACCTGTAGCTATTGACCACAGTGCTGCCAATTGTCTAGAGGAAGCTGTACGGTCCGTCCGCGCCATGCGGACCAGGTGTCTATCATCGCGAGCTGACGTCACATTTCGGGGTCCACTCCCGGATTTCCGAGTTGTCCGACACTCGTCCGTCCACTGCTTCCAAACGCGCATCACTGTGCTGCTGTTACGCTGCACACGAGAGGCTACTGCACGATACGACAATCCAGCTTCACGAAGGCCGATGATTCTCCCTCGTTCAAACTCTGTAAGTTGTTCAAATCTCACTCTCTTTCGTCGACGAGGCATAAGTACAGATTGAGTTAACGTTTACCACTAGCAGATAACCACCGATAACCATACACGCCTCGCTACAGCCGTCTATTTATTCGGATCCATCAGCCGTTCAGAGGGCGCTGCTCAGCATACGCATGCGCTACGGATTTGCAATTCTAATCACTTGCATATCATGCGCTACTTTGCATTTCCTGAAAATTTCAGCTCACTCGCGTAAGTCCTTCATGGTGTTGCAATTTTCACAAACGTGAGTGTATCTTTATTGTGAAAAATGGCACCGCTTTCGTCGCACTACAAAGCAAGATAAGCAATAATAATAAAGATGCTCTTTACTGTTGCAAAACTATTACGAAACGTACTCGTTCTTCTTGAAAAAAGGAAAGATATACGTTCATCAGTATGGAAACCGACCTCCTCGAGCATTGATGCATGGTTGTCATCTGTTACGAATGCTGTCCTCTAAACTAATTAGAGCTTGAAGAATTCTGCCCCATTCTTGACTCAAAGTGATTTTGAGTTCCTGCATGTTTCGAAGAGAGTTCTGTTTCCCAGTGCTTTGCAGGCCTGCTCTTTGAGATTTAAGTTCGGGGAATACGAGGGCCATGTAATGTGCTCAATATCCTTCGAACGGCATTGCCTTCTATGAAGAGAATATTTGGATAAATTGTACCATGGGAAATGCGGACATGATCTAGGATAATTCTGACACAATACTGTTCTTATGCCCTTTTTCCTCCAACAAAAATTCAGAAATGAGTTTGGGCATTGCTCATGATACCCACCCATACAGTTACTTCTCGCCCCTAGCGACCATTTTCTTGAATGTTCTGCTAAAAGTAGTAAACTCCCCTTTCTCTCTCTACACACTAGCTGGTGTACAGAATCATTGTTGATGCTAAAGCAGGATTCATTAGAGAATATGACTGTGGACCGATCGTACTGAAGGCATTAAAATCAGAAGCAACAGCATAGGATCAGAAAAAATAGCATATTAATATACTCTTTACACAAATATAATATTTCTTGATGAATGTGTTCTCGTATAGGAACGCATGCAGCAGGCTATACTGGCGATTCTTTGGTATCATGAACTAGTATCCAATTCCAAACAGATGTTAGAAGAATTATTTATATGTTTGCACAGAAAAACAGAATCTCGTGAAGGTTTAATAAATCGTTTTATTAAAAAAGATTTGTGAACATAAATGCACGTGTTGTGCTTAACAGGATAAGCCAACCATTTGTGGCAGTGTAACTTAAAACAACAGTCAAATTCAATAATAAAGTCTAGTAGCCAATACAATTGCTTTAACACAAAATTGGCTCAACAATCTCACCAGCTTAACAATTTAAATGCCAGCACTGTAAATCAAAGCCGAAGAATGCAATCGTATATGAGCTAGAAGAAAATTAGTGATTTGGCCTCGAGAGGTAGTCTATCTTACAATCCAACAATCTCGGTTTAAATACCTTGAACTAATTTGCATTCTGGTAAGGAAAAGGAAGAAAGAAGTGACAGTAAAGATCTAAATCATACTAATTGGTAACATAAGTAACATAAAAAATGTTACAAGGATTCTGCTCATAGAAGCCAACATTATTTAAACACGGAGAAATGGTTCCTGCAGATAAACAAGAGCTGGTAGCATTGACAACGCGTGCGACTATCGGATCAGGCTATCACTATCGGCTATCGGAACATTTTTATTTCTTCTCCCTACTATGGCCACATATCCACCTTCTAGAAGTGTGGAGTTTTTTCTACAGCGTCTAGCGTGCTTTCGCACAGCCTTTTCACTTTCGACAATTTTCTTCAGCACAGAGATAATAACCCGTTTCAATACACCTTTTGCAACTTGAGTGACAATTTATCCTGTCTCTAAACCTCCAGTTGTCAATCCCAACTGCACTCAAGTTATGACTTGAAGACATTATTTAGACAATACTTGCCCTCAAAAATTAAATTTACAGTAATATTTCTAGAAAGCAAAAATATGATGTTCTCTCAAACGTTACTGCTAGCAACTGTTGCGTTGCTTTCTGTATCGATAAAAAGACTTGCTTTACAACGCCCTCTTTCTGCAACTGAGCGGCTGTCGGGAACGAAAGGTTGCACAAATTAAATTTTACAGCAGCTGACGAACAGTGTAAAAGCTAAATCTTAATAGGCAAATAATAAATTGTGTCTGCCAATATGTAATTAAAAGCAATTTAGAATAATTCTTAAGTGATATTATTAATGTAATAATGATGTAGACTGCATTTTAGCCTTTCAGTCAAAGGGATGTATTTGTGAAATTTTTTTTGTACGTAAAATGAATGAAGGAAAACAACCTCATCAACTGAAGCCTTGATACAAAACATTATTTATTACTCTCTATATTTGCGTTTGTACAACACAAATTTCATAGATTAATATCAGTGGTCCGATATGATTCTACGTTTATTTTCGAGAGAAAAAGCATAATATCCTCTCTCTTGCTATTTACATTTGTACTATAGGGCATTTTCTCCCTCTTTCCAGCATGCCTTCATGGTGTAATGGTAGCAAACTCGGCGCGTACACGAGAGGTCTAGGTTCGAGTCCCGATGAGCGCAGTCCACAGTCGCCCTTTAAAAGGGGAAGTATATAAGGTATTTTCTGTGTCCTTCCAGCATGCCTTCGTGGTGTAAAGGTAGCACACTCAGCGCGTATTCGAGAGGTCCAGGTTCAAGTCCCGACGAGGGCATGGCTCATTTTTCATGTCTCCTGCTTCACAAAAAACTTCCAATGGCTCTACAGTACTTATTGACAATGGAATAAACGATAATAAGTTGGTACGTTTCCAGTCACGCATTATGACTTATTTTCGCCGCCATATTGAAGCATTTTAGGTTATTCTTTACCCAAAACCTTGGCTCGACATTACACAAAACAAAACAAACAGGAAGAACAAAAATGAATATTCTATTAATTTACTACAAAAATCCTCCAAACACTTATTGTGAGGGAAGAAAAAGGCTTACATTTTTTTTTTTCTATGATTAAGTTTTCATCAATTCCTACGATTTTGTCGATTTTAATGGTAGGATAAGATGACAAGGTTTTGCTACATATATCTCTTATGCAATTATTCCTTGCAACCGTTGCGTTGTAATTCATTTGAAAGCGGACTATATAGCATTTGAAAGCGGGTTCATTATAGCTCAATAATGTTAATTCTAGATACCGCACGTAAATGAATTGTACGGAAATAATGAAAGGAATGTGTGATTTAATAAACTATGCTTGCTTTCGGGCATCTTTTCTTCTATAAGGACTACGTAGCCATTCTGCTTCGAATCATATTTTAATTTCATGAGATAGTTATTTGAACACATTCTTTCTTTACGAAAAACATCTCTTTGTTGAAGAAAGAAAACAGCTGTTTCTTCATCTATTGGGAAATCCCAGGTCGTGCAGTCCATTGCAGTAAAGAAATATTTAACCCCATGGGAAGCGATGAGGTAATACGCCGAAACAAACAAGCCAAAAAAAATGCTCCAATGCTATGGCTTTAATGGAAAAGAACCTGTAAGTTAAACCAGTTTTTGAATAATTCATATGTCAAAGTAACTAAAATGTCAATTCAATTATTTGCGCAATAGGTATTTCAAGTCTTTTCTGTCTAGAACAACACGTGTCGAAAACATTTCTACAGAAATGATATATACAAAAAAGTTGCAATTAGCTGTGGTCCCCAATTAAATTTGTTTTTCGTATATATTATAACAGCGTTCTTATTTTCAAAGTACTGTCAAAAACGTTTTTATTCAACTGCGTTCTTTTTTTTTTAGAAATAACTAATATAAGATACACATTTTTTATGTTGAGACAATTTATATGACATTCGGTATGAGCTGAAGACAAAGTCTGTTTTCCTGCTGGTAGTGCCAAGTTATCAATTATCTCTTTTGAAATGAAATTTTTTTATCGCCTATTTGTCCTATAATAGAACAGATCCCTTATTTTTGAACCCATATGAGCGAAAATATCCCTGAACACTGGTAGTCTGAATTCGGATACTGATCCTATGGAACAGACTGGCTGTAAGCGTTTTCGAGTTTTTGCTCCCGCGTAATTTGAACACGAGTCAGTTTTCTTTAAAAAGTTCTCCAAAACGTCATCTCATTCCACACACAGAGAGCTTTCGAATTGCGTTTCTTTAACTAATTAAAGTAATCTGTTATTTTTAATACCATCAATCTGTGCAAACTTATTTAGAATTTTTGCGTAGCTTCATCATGGTTTGGCATTTACACAGGCATTAACCTTTTAGCTATTCTGTAATTTAAATTAGTAAATCGTTGCTAATAATTTGAAAGTGTCTGAAATAAAATCTTTTTTAGCTTTCTTTCTGCAATAATTTGCTGATAATATACACTCTATAACAAAGAATCGAAGCTCCAAGAAGGAATCATCCGATCGCTTTCAAATTTCGTATGCATAAATGTTTTGACCAAATATGCAAATGATTAAAATTTGGTGTCCAATGAATGAATAGGGCGATCTCCAGCGCATCGGAACTGCGTATCCGGTATATGTATATAAGTTCTTAAAAATATCTGTTGCATTGCGGTTTAGGATACCTTTCAACGATTAAAAAATGCCTCACCACAGGATTTGAGCTCATTACGAGCAAATGTCAGAGTTTGAAAGAGATCGTATCATTGGATTAAAAGCAGCCCGTTGGACAAATCGCAGAATGCTGCTCATATGAGTCGAAGCGATGCGGTGATTAGAAGATTCGGGCAAGAATGGGTGGACAATAGCAGATTTCAGCGTCATCATGGTAACGGTTCTCCTAGAGCCACAAGAGATCGGGAGGGCAGAGTGATTGTCAGATCAGCTGTCACAGCACCTGATTCATCACTGTCAACCATTAGACGTGCTACCCGCACACAAGTGTCCACCTGACCATTCACAGACGGCTGATAGAGCGAAATCTACGCTCGTACCGACCGTTGCCCCACCTGCCACTCACGCCTGCAAACTGTCGAGCCAGATTATAATGGTGCTTGGCTCGATCAGGTTGGAATGATACTGATGCGGCCGTATAGTCTTACCGATCCAGCAATTAAGGTTACTTTTATGCCGAAGTGTCCTTGCTTTTCGAGTTGGGCAGAATTGTCTTGCATGAAAGTACCACCAAACCGCTTTCAGGGTAACATGCTCCACCTGTAAATAAAAGTGCCACACCCCCTTTGGCTACCAAAACTCGTCAGCCCCATGTCAACCGTAGTGGGAAAAAAGCATCTACTTTTATTCCTTTCTCCATGGAACTGATTGCCTACATATAGCTTTCATGGTGACCCCATACGTAAAGGAAAGATTAACCGATTTGCAATAGAAAGTTTTTACGGAAGATTTTTATCGTCGAAAGTTGTTACGAAAGAATGAAATTTAATAAGTCTATTACAATCGATTTAAAAAATGAATTAAAACATTATTATTAAATTTGATGTAATTTTAAATGATTTTAGACTATGCTTATAACCTTCATTTATAACACTTAGGTTTACGTTTTTCACTCTAAAATGCACGCAATATTGCAACCTGTACTTGTAGTACAGGTTGTAAAATATTTAAAATATTTGCATTTTAACGTTATGACTACACGTGATATTTTGGACGGAGTGAAGCATCTCTAAACTTACCGCTTTTTTTCTTTTCTGCCTCTTGTTCATCGATTCTTTTTATATATAGCATTCTTAGACGTCCTTCTTCCACTTTCTTTCGAACAATCGATTACTGAGACTTGCTGGAACACCCAACACTTTTCTCATTTTTCTTCTCGCCGGTTTCTTTCTGGTCCTTTTCTTTGTGTGTAGTGTTTTTATATTTCTCTCATTCCTTCCGAGGAACAACATTCTTTGTAAAAAAAGGAGAGCTCATTTTTTAGATAAAGTAAAAAATAATTCCTTGCGATATTTCGAAATCTGTGTGACAAGATTCATAGCAGTACTTGAGCAACGAATTTCGAAGTGCAGGGAATAGAAGAAATATTCTGCATATGGGAATAGTTGGAGAAGAGGTTTTAAATTGAGGTCGTTTGAAGCTTCTTCTCTGTTCTGGCAACTGTTTCAGTTACCAGCTGTATTACAACATATATTTTACAGAAGATTATAATTTTTCTTAGTATTTTGTGTGTTTATTTAACTTTTAAGAAACGTTCTAAGCTCTTATAATAGTTTCCCTTAACTAAATCTATTTCTTGCGTTTAAAAAAGCGCACTTAGTTGAGTTAAAAGCAAAATATTCAGAGTCTCGCTACAAAGACAGATTCAATCGGCTTATTTCTGAATGGGTTGATTTTGTTCATTTAAAGAAAAGGACACATGAGCTATTTGCCTAATCTCCATCTTCACTGGACTTATGGTATCCCAGGGCATTTAATTACCTAAATCGATATGACGTAATGCTGAACGAGGTTTCATTATAAAGATTCTGGCAATTTTATTTAAGTCGGCTGTTATTCAAAACGTAAAGTCTCCATTAGAATGCCTTGGAATAAAGACACGTGTATCTGTATGAAGATCAGTTTATAATTTTGGAGGAGCAACCTTTCGGTACCTAAACGCCGGATCACAGATATATTGTAAGGATTTGGTTTGCTACTGTAATTAAGAAAATAAATGCAAATTCAACTTGCATGATGGTATCCCGAATAAAAATGACTGTTCTGCTACGAAGGTCGCATTTTAACTGATTTACATATATATGCGGACAGCTTTACACCGGAGCACCTTTACAGGTTTTTGTCTTTTAAAAAAGTGACCGAATTGCATAAAGATGCCAGCACTTTTATGCATTTACCAACACTTTTATGCTTTATGACATCTAACATCAGCATCTTTATGCTTTATAGGACAGTTACAGAGACTTTCTGTCGGATGAATACTAGGTTTCTGTTTTACTGAATGGTCTAGCTTGAGTACATTGATTATCTGCGAGAAGTGTTAAGGACCTCTTTGATTGTAGTATTTTTCGACATGATAAGAGATTAAATTTTTTATTAGATTAAAGTCTTTAAAAGATTAAAGTCTTCGCATGAAAGTCTGCCAGTCATCAGTCAGTCAGCAAGATGAATCTAATGCTAGATTCGTGTAATTCTACCGATCCTACAAAACATGGAATGTGAGGAAGAATCCCTAATTTTGCAAACGTCCTTTCTTGCACTTGTCGTTAACCTTTAAACTCTTTGCACAAGAGTCCAATCAAATATTCACGAATTGCAGCTTTCGAAATCTTAAAAGAGTTGAATTCCTATATTTCACTTAAATATGGGTTAAATTTTACTATTCATTGAATTTTTATTTCATCTCAAGCCTTTTCAGGAAGCTTTCGAATCCTTATATGTCAACTAGAGTAATATAAGGAACGGCGTTCACTCTTAAAATTACTGTTAATCATTGGGCAGTTAATAAGACAAGGAAATGGAATAACGTATATTGTAATTAACAGTGAACATTGTTAAGCATTTACTTCTGTTTTGAAGCAATTCAGTCTGGGGTGTAAGTTCCTTGGTTACATACGTTAAATCAATACTTAAAGTTCTCTCTCCCAGGAGATTCTATTTCTGTCTCTGTTTTTTTTATATCTATGCTTTTCCCCTTCCTTCACAATGCTATTCGTTTCTGTTTGCTTTATACTTGTACTATTTCGATGGCAATCAGTATGAAAGAGAAGATTAATTTTTATTCACTTGATTTATTTTCACAATTTGAGTTATTTACTTCTAACGGATAATTTAACAATGTACTCCGGATTATGTACATAATCCATAACATAATATTTCGGATTATGTACAATTAAATTAAATAATGTTGTGAATAAAAGCGACTCTCAAATACTATGAAATCATCTGTTATCTTTCCTGTGATCCCACACATTTTTACTTTTTCATTTTGCATTTTACTTTGATAGATTGTTTGATGCTGATAATCTGCAATTATAATTTTCCCATTATTTTTCAATTAAAAAGCTCTTAACTTTTTAGACAAAGTCCGGTTAACCGCGGTATGGTATATGGTATATTTGTCCCCAGACAATCTAAAATTGACCTTGTAAAATAGGGGTTATTTATTTATTCCCTTTTCCTAACATATTACCTCGCCGTCATGACCCATATCCAGATAATTTTCTTAAAAGGAACTTTTCTGAGAGCGACATTTGCAACTGATGAGTCAAAGTAGATGCAGACCATTACCTAGTCTTCTGCCCTCTTACAAGTGATCAACGCCCGGAAACTCACAAACCTAGACTTTAACTTCAAAAGTCTGGTTATATTTCAAAGCTGTCTATATTCCAGTAACATGAAAATATATTAAAAGCTCAGTATTCTAGGACTGGATCTATGCGAAACTTTACACCGAAAAAGATATAAAAAGACCCACCAGTGGTACGCAAGAGAAAAATAGGTGGCACGTAAAAAAACAAGTGTTTCTAACTATTAAATTAAAAAACCTCGTTAAGAAAAAGAAAAACTAATAGTAATTTCCTGTGATCGAACTCTAAATGAAGATTTCAAAAATAACACTCTTGATAACTTTTGGCTGAACCGAAGAAAGAAGAATTTAAAGGCATTTCAAAAAAAGCTATTAAATTTTTATTGCCTTTTTGCACAACTATATGTTTAAGCAAGGATTTTCTTCCATGTTATATTTGAAAAATAAATGCAGAACAAAATTAAAAGTTGATCCTAACTTACGGTTAAAGCTAAGAGAAATAAAACGAGACATAAAGAAATTGATCTCTCTTAAACAGGCCCAAATTTAACGCTGAATTTTAGAGGATTATAACTTAAATTTTGATAATTAAAATGGTAAGCAATTTTTAATCTAATATTTTTTATGTGTGCATATTTAATACAAATAGCCAATAGGTTGTGAAAATGGCAATATATATATTTTTAATATTTCTATTGAGAAATTGAAAAATAATCATTGGAAAATGTAGTGATGGTTTCAGTTTTTGTTTAGATGGTACGTGTTAGTGAAAGGGTTGAGAACCGCTGGTCTAAGATACACTTCAACAGATGATTCCAAGCAACATCAGCAGTCTCTATAATTCTTCAAAACAGCAGACATATTGAGCCCATGAATTTTATTTATGAGCTTTTAAGATGGACTGAAATATATGAGCTCAGCACAGTCTTACCGTAATAAATACTCTCACATAAAAAAACCAGATATTTTAGTATATCAATAGAATAAAAACAATATGTCTATCTATTATACTTAGTATTTGGTATTAGTTGAAGTCTGAAGGAACGTATCTGCAAATATACGTAACTGTTAAATATTATAAGACCTGTTTAAAAATTTCATAGTTTCATGCATAGTGTGAACAATCGTATTTTCAACTACACAAAACTCTAAAAAATTTTCAAAACATTTCAGAAAAGCCTTCAATTTAATAAAAGAAAATATACCTTAATTTTATGCAACTTTCTAGAGTATAATTTACCATTTTAATGCAGTAGTTCCATGTACTCAACATTCTTCTTCAGTATAAGTAGGGTTCAATAATGAAGAAACATTCATCCTCTGCCAAGAAATACCAAAAGTCAAAATTGTTTTTCTTACCTGAAAGAAGATTTAGTTTCAAATTAGCAATGTAATCCAGATAAATCATCGTATTTCTTTTTTAATGCTGCATTTTTCAAGGTTATATTGTTTCGAATGTAACTGATTACAATATCATGTACTACGTATTTTATTACAATTGACTTCATTTACATGTATTGTTATTCAATAGGATAATCACTTCGTTCTTAAACAACCTTGAGAAAGATTGTGTAAACTGTCACATCATTTACAGTTAAAAGATACGTTATTAAGAACCTCTTGTCATGAAAATGCGATCGATATGACTCCAAAATGGTCATGGCGACGTAGGTGACGAGATAGTGGACCTCGTCCATTACCTCGTCACCCACCGTCTATCTGTCGAGAAGAACTCCGGCTCGACGGTACTTGAAGTGCACCCATGTCACTTCATTATGCAAAGATATTATGCATTTACTTTAGCAAACATTGATCTCTGTTTCAAGATGTGAACCCAGGGTCAACAATGTGGCAATCTACCGTGTCACCCAAAAGTCCGTTCACATTTGAAAATTCAATAGTTCACTGAATAATAAAGGCTGAGAAGTAAAAACTGACACACATGCTTGAAATGTCATGGGGTTTTAAAGAACGCAACAAAAAAGTGCTTAAAACGGACAACAGATGACGTTTCATATGTTCAAAAGCATTAATGAGCATAACAATTGATATTTAGCAAAGGATATTTCTTTGTAACAAATGTTCAACATGTCGGCCGTCATTCGTCAATAATACCCGTAGTCGAGGGACAATGTTGTGAACAGTACTTTACAGCATATCTGTAGGTAGGGTGAGAAGTTGTCTTTGGATTTTATCTTTTAACATCCCTAATGAGGTTGGACAATCACGGTAGCCTTGCGATCTCAGGAAACCCCACGACCAATAATCACACGGATTCAGATCTCGGGACCTGAGAGGCCAAACATGACGGAAGTGGCGGCTCAGCACGCGATCCTCACCAAACGATGTGTGCAAGACATCTTTTACACCTATAGTAATATGGGATGGAGTGCCATCCGGAATTAAAGTCGTACCTCCCATCAGGTGTTTATCAGCTAGACTAGGGATGATGCGATTCTGTAAATTATCGGGGTACCCCGCACCCGTCACATTGACAGTTTGAACAACAGAACCACGCATTTCCTTGAAGAAAAAGGGTCCAATAACGATTAATAAATCCACATCACACCGTGACCAACACCCAGAGGCGAGGACATTAAAGTGACCAAATTCAAGAAGGAATTGAGTCCCTCTTCACTACAGCTCATTTCATAGCCGATTCTCAGGCAGCGTCACTGCTGCCCAACGCCATATGTTGCAATTTTTTATTTTATTTATTACTTTTAATAAAACTCCATGTCGTTTCAAGCATGCGTATCAGTTTTTATATCTCTACCAACATTATTCCACGAATCATTGAATTTTCAAATGCTAACGGACTTTTTGGGCCACCTGGTGCATTACTAACCACATACCGAATAGCCATACTACACCTAACCACCATAACACCATGCCAATACTGTAGAAGGCTTTGTAAGAGGAAACAGTTTAATGTAATTAAAATACACGCACGCATTTTATGTCTGGCTTCACGCATCAGAATAGACACACAGTACTATTACCTTTACATTATTAACGGAATTAATTATATATTTATATACAGCCTCATGTCGTATGCTAGTATATGCCGTGGAATCATAGTTCAAAAGCAAGGTATCTCCATTACATTCGCTCGTCCTCTCTTTCTCTCTTTTACGCCCACTAACGGCGCCTTTCTTAAATGCCATCTGTCGGCTTATTACACAATACATTTCGTAAATTTGGGACAAAATTAGAATATCCATTATTGTTTATCAAAATTATCAGTTCTGACTAAGGGCAAATTTCAGTCTTAGGCTGATGATAGCTTTATAGAAAAATTTCATGTATTTTGAGGGAATCTGGGTTGGCTCCAATGAAAAGAATTTTTTTCCTCCACTAAAACTTTCATCAGTATAAAATTTGTCTTACCCAATTTTAAAAGTTCAAATAACCTCCTTTCCTTTGTATCTATTGTTCTCTCATTTAGTTATGTAAACGTGATCTAAAATTCATACTTTTTTTTTAAACTTGCAGGAAAAAGGAAATATAAAAACTACCCTGTTGCCGAAATTTAAACCATAGAGCTGTCACTTTCTTATTGGTGGTGCCAGCCCTTACACATGGGCAGCACACATGGGGAAAGTAATAATTCTTTATATTCTCTCCCATTTAAAAGGTGACTGGAAAGAGATACGAAATCCATTCTATCAAATACAAATGGTAAAATATTACAATGCAACACATTTTAGTGAACAGTCATTCCTTACATTACACAACGCAATCATTCCTTAAGTTTTCTTCCTTTTAAAGGATGACCAGATAGAGGTACGAGATCAAAGGATGACCGGATAGAGGCACGAGATCCCTTCAAACATATCTATTCATGGTATTGAATCATCTTAAAATATTAGGCTTCAGGGAGATGGAAATGTTAAAAATCATCACTGTACTCCAAATGCGTTAACCATTTACACTGCGGAAGCACGCATGGGGAATGCGATAGTGTTTTACGAATGGAAATAAATATTTTACATACAACTGGACCTAATTTAAAGTTTAATTTTTCTAATTTTTCGGGCATTAAATTCCGGAATAAATATTGTTTGGAATTCATAACGCTTAGCAGTAGTTAGGGTTTTCAACAGTGAAATCAGCTATAAAATATTAAAGTCATTTGACTTCTTTCTCTTACATGTTGTACAAAATATTTTTTTGTCAGTACCCGTATAACATTAGAATTTGTGGAGTTTGTGAATTTATGTTAGAAAACGAAATTGGTTATTTTATTTCTGTCTAACAACAAGTTTTTCGCTGTTTATCTAACAAGATTTTCGATATCGAGTTCGTATAAAATACAAGGAAAAATATCTCTAAAACTCTCGGTAAATTTCATTTTTAGTTTTAATCAAAACTTTTTCTTTACTGTCTTTTTGTCTCATTTTTCAGGTAAATTATCTAACTATTGACAGGCGTGTGAGCTACCATATAATTTCTTTTCTGTCTGGTTACCAATCTTTCCACTACATCAGAACATTTTCGCAGTAGTTATACGAATAAAAGTTTAATGAGCCATAGGATAAGAAATTAGTAAACTCCGCCTTAACTCAACACTGATCAATCAGTTAAAGTACTTCAGTGTCCTCCCTCGAGATAATTCTATTTACTTGAAACAGAAGATTTAACGCGTAATTATTCTCGAAGCTAATATTGATTTTAAGAAACTTAACTTGTGGAAATACTTAAGTTATGAGTTGTTTTAAGTTTTCGTGATTTAGCAATAAAACACTTTCTTTTTTAATTTTGTTCCTCTTAATTGTGCGTTTTATTCTATAATAAATTTAAAAAGAAGAATTAGAAGTTATTTATTAATTTTCTAAGGATGAAATAAATTTGATAGCTTTTACGTATATTAAAGGCTCATTATTTAACAGTATTATAGCATATTCTAGAGATGATTTTTATTCTGTTGCCAATAAATAGCTAGAAAAAGACCATGAAATATTAGGCGGAAAAATCCGTCTTTTATGGGATTAAATCAATTATTGTTTGAATGTGATCACCATTACATCACGGACACACACGGAGTATTGTTGTTGTTACCGATGTAACTTCTTTGACAAATGTCAGCACAAAGCCACGACATTCTTCGTGTCGAGGAGCCGTATGAGCCTGCAGTTGGCAAGAGCCTTGAGCACCATATAGTTGACAGCCCGGTTTTCGCTCCATTTCGCCCGCACCTTAGACAGCCAGTACTCCGGGGCACAGATGCGAGGGTCTACCCCACTTGTCCCCTACCAGCAACCTCCCCAGAGGACGCCGCACAGACAATATACATTTAAGAACATCCATTCCTTCTCCGGGATTCAAACCCGGGCCCTTCGGTACGGGAATCAGTCACTAACCACTGCACCGATTGGGCGGCACAAACAAGCACATAATTTTTTAATTTCTTATATTCCTCACAGTTATCTCAGTGTGACTGGTTGAAGTTTGGACGATCGACAATCGGCCAGTTTGTTTGAGTGCTTCATGCAAAACAAAAAGGAGTTGGCCACTTTGATAGCATAATGGTTTGAAGTGTTGGCTGTCATATCATTGGGTCGGATATCGAATCCTGAAAACAGCATGCATGTTTGTAAACATATAGTATCTTTACGACCAGGGGTCATTTCAAAGTCTGTAGAGTTGAATGCTATGTTGAGAATTTATGGTAAGGGAAGAAGGAAAAAAAGCCCTTGAACCCCTTCTCTGGGTTGTTCTCTATCCAAATTAGGACCGAACTCAGTAAATTCGAAAGGTCACTTTTTAGATGCTTAAAGTTTTTTCAGCGCTATGCGTAGAGTTTGTTCAACGATATATTACATTCTTCATGATAATCTCCAAAAAAAAAATCTTTTACACAAGGTTATCGAAAAAGACGGACTTTATTTAAACAGATTTATGTAAAACAGTTATTTGAAGCATCATCATAATTTATATTGCAAAGTAAACATGAAAGTTAAAAATAATTTTTCCATATTTTTGCGAAAAATTCGGCGGTTGCGCCTGTATGTAAGCTTTCCGGCATAGCACTAGGGTTGCCATAAAATAGTGTATGGTAGGGTTTCCAGATTGGCGACTTTATCGCCCATTTGGCGACCAAATGGGCGATATTCCATGGTCCAATCAGGAAGCTTTTAGAATAACTTCCTGTCGAGATATTTCTCGAAACGTGTGGAACCTAAAGAAAAGCTATATAAACCCCTTCGTTTTTGAGAGCCGGCATTGTCAAGTAGTGTGAGAAGTGTGATTAATTGTGAGGATTGTGAGAATTGTGAGAATCGCTGCTTACTGTGAGTGCTAAGCTACACGAGAATTTTGTGAAAGGAAAGCGATCGAGATAGTGCTTTGCCGTGAGTGTATTGGTGATTGTTCCACGGTGTTTATTATGAGTTTAGTGTTGCCGTGAAGCTACCTTTACAGTATAGCTTGACAGTGCATTGGTGATTGTTCCACGGTGTTTATTATAAGTTTAGTGTTGCCGTGAAGCTACCTTTACAGTTACAGCCCGAAGCTGTGTTGCTGATTGTTTCAGCGTATTTATTGTAGATTTTCGACGCTTTTAAAGGTAATTTTGGAACTGTGCTGTAAATAGTGATTCTTAAAATAAATTGTGCTTTTTATTGTTCTGCATCGTGTTTTCATCGGATACTCTCAAATCCACGAACCCGTATAACGCAACAATATGCTTAATAAATTCCAATTATGCCGCTGGTTTCTCTGCAGGCAAGGAGTATTCAAAGCAATATTCTCTCTCCATCAAAATGCACTGGACCATGTCTGGTGGGATTGCAGCAAAGACAAATATTGAATTTTTCAATAGATAGCTGTGTTCAATATAAGTCAACCAGTTACAACATACTCAAATGCTGCATGTCACAGAATACTTACTGTGCTTTTTGCAAGGCTGCTACCTTCATGAGACTGGCTGACTAAACGCCACTGATGACCGATTTACCTACTGCATTTAGTGTTTCTTTGATCATGAACGCAGTTGTGCTTGTAAAACAGTAGCTGTAGATTGTTGGTAAACCCTTTAATAATATTTCCAATCGCCATCATAAAATATATTATGCTATTAGAATTAACCACAACAATTTTGTTTTGATCCCATTTCATCTTTCAATTCGGTTGCAAAATAATTTCAATTATCCATTTTAAAATTGCTCTGTTTCTCCAAAAGTTCAACTTTCAAGTCATTTTTTACTTCCTTGAAGAATTGTAATTGCGAAAAATTCAGGACATCACATTTCAACGAAAATATCTATTTTGAGCGCTATCAAATGAAATTTAACAATGTTTTTGCTTGACATCTGTACGTAAGGCGAGAATAAAGATCTCTTTTTCCCCAAACGAATTATAAAACTGATTTAAAATGCATTCAGAAGAGATTTTTTTCGTGGCTTCTGTACGTACATACGTACGTATGTATGTATTTCGCATAACTCAAAAACGAGTAGCCTCAGAACGTTGAAATTTTGTGTATAGGACTGCTATAATATGTACTTGTATACCTCTTTTTTAGTTGCAATCGGCCGGACCAAAAATATATAAATATATATATATATATATATATCCACTCTGTTACTTGGCTCAGTGAGCTCATTATTTGGTTTATATTTATATATATACCCACTCTGTTACTCGGCTCCATGAGCTCAGTTTTTTATTCTTATATGTTGGTAAATTGCACATTTTTTGTCTTAAAAATGGTTAAATTATTTTGTTTTTATCTTCCGGTTAAGGTTTTTATGCCTTTAGTTAATGTGCATGCAATAGTTGTAGAATTATCAACAATTTAAAAGTTGTTTAAGTGCGGCTAAGCCTAATTTTCTTACCATAGCAGCCATATTTGTTTACATTTGAAACTTAGCAGAATGGGCAAAATCTTTCTACACCTTTAATGTCTTTTTGCTGAGCGTGGCTAAAAGGAAACTTTTAGTTTTGTGCACCAAAAAATCTACCTTCTTGCCTGCCGGCCGAATTGCTTGTTTTTGAGCAGGAACTCTAATTTTAATTGTAAAAATTGTTTTTTTAAGTATTTTAACTGCATTTGTGTTTTATATTTTTCTATAGCTTTCAATTTTTAATGAAGGTGTCTTGAATTTTTATGTATTTTTGACTTTCCACGAGTTGAGAACTGAAATTATTGAATGAAAAGTATATTTTTAATGAAATTCGAGGATTAAGTTATTCGTATGAGCAGTAAATATTGTCGCCAGTCTATCTCGGGCAGAGTAGAATGTTTAGGAGTAGCGCCTGCACATTAGATAAACGGCGCTGAATCGTCTATGAAAAACTTTTTTTTTTTTTTTTTTGTTTAATTTTTTATATACATCCTTTTAGACTTATTATAGTATTTGAATAGAACATGTGGCAACTATTAGATAATTCTTCAGGTGATATCATTTTTGTGCATTCTGAGTTATAAAATGAATGAATGTGACGCTGTTATCGCCAGAATGTCGCTATGGTAAATAAATATTGTGAATTTTAAATAATGCATTTAATCTATTGTGGTTTATCCACTGTCGACGAAGTAGATTTAATACCATTCAATAATCTTAAATGAAATGCAGGACAAATGCGTAGAATTTAATATTCCGTACAAGGAAGTCGTGCGGTGTACACTCCAGATCTTTTCAATTATCAGTATAATTCGTTTTTCGATTCTTGAAAGTTCTCTTTCTGCTTTTATTTCTTAAAAAAGTTATTGCATATATTGTCAGTGCGATTTTCCATAAATTTATCGGCAAATTTAAAATAACAATAAAATTTTGCATCAAGGAACATGAATATTATCTTCGAAAAGAAAAGAATAGAGTAATCTTAGATAACTAGTCATAGCTGGACACTCAACCACAATAATTCTAGCATCAACGAACATGATACCTTACATCAAGATAATACCTTGCATCAAGGAACATGAATATTATCTTCGAAAAGAAAAGAATAGAGTAATCTTAAATAACTAGTCATAGCTGCAACTCAACCACAATCATTTGGGCTGTGCTAAAGTTATCCACAAAACCTCTTCAGTTGATTACCTGAATTTTCAGAAAGCGTTTCATATTGACAAAATTTTATATTATTTAACTGATGATAAACATTCCAACCCATTTCGAACGGACAGTTTCAAAATTTTAATATCTTAGCTGTTCTAATTTGCAGTACTATTTTACTTAACAGATGGCTCTAATTCCTTTATGTTTTGCAGCGCCCATTGATTACCATATAAAGTGGCTGCTGCTTCTCTAAATGTCTGAAATATATTTTGAGCTTTTGAAGATAAAAGTCCGGTGACCCTCGAAATCGATGGAGTTTTATTCAAAATGTACGTCAGTTTAAGGTTGCTTTTCTGTCTAATTTTAAAAAAATAGTTGTCAAACTCAAAAGTTAAATTAATATTCTGTAATTAGGTGAAATTAATCCGTTTCCTCTTCCAATGAGCAAATAAAAGTTGCGAAGACAATTGTTTCATTGCGTTAAATGTAGAGATTATTTAAACACTACATTTAAAATTATCCTAACCATTGCGAAAACTTCGAAACAAAACTATGTTACTGTTCCTTCTGAACATTTAACTAGAATAAAAAGAAAAAAAATATATACCAGTGCGCATATTTCTGTTCTTTAAAGAAATAACAGACTTCATGACGGTATACAGCAATAAAAGTCGGAACTTTTTTCTAAAAAAGTATTCGTTGCATTCTAAATAAAGATACGGGAATCTTTCCCATTTGGTTACTTCAGCAAGAAAAAAAAGAGCTATCATGACTTTCACCAAATTCGTCTTTTTCCAAAGTATGGTTGTTTGAGAGAGTTTAAAAAAACTCCAGTCCGAATCCTTTCCATAATATTTGTATCGAGAGTTTCTTGGTAGAAATAAAATTTATCTACCTAAGCATCTTTTTTCTTTACACGTAAATCGTTTTGTAGGCGTACGTAAATATAAAAGTAGTCAGTTCCAAAAGGCATTTCCTGGCTTCAATAATTCTAGTTTGCTTAGCCATACGTTTCATATTTTAACAGACGTAAACAAGCGTGATTTTTTTTCTCTTGGGATTTTAGCATTTTTTAATCTCGAATACTTTCGAAGGTGGATAAAAAATACGCAGAAATTGTAATGAAGTACCGATGCATTATTTAAGATAATATTGTTGTGTTAAACTAAGTATTGCGACCATAAACTCTTTCGTTGAAATTTTGTTTGATAGTTTAACATAA
>KK117755.1:168709-216428 GCA_000611955.2 Stegodyphus mimosarum | reverse complement strand
ATTTAAACTTATTATTTAAATATAATGTAATACGTTTTATAATGAATATAAAAATACGCATTCAAAACTCATATATGTAACAAAGGAAATGTCAAAGAACTAAATGTTAAAGCAATAATGAACAATAAGAATTGGCGTAAAGTGAGTAAATTTGTAAGTTTTGTAGGGTTTGTTTAATTAATACGTTTTGCTTATGTTAAAATCTGTCAGATGATCCTAGTGTTTCACCCAGTCTACCAGAATATGTAAATGAAAGGAGTTTTTTAACGGTGTAGGAATTTATATTCATTTTTACTAATCAGTAAGTTTAAGTTTATGCTTTCTTTCCTAAAAGCCTTCATTCCCCTAATTATCAATGTCAGAATATTTAAATTTGATAGCGCGCGTGAAGGAATACAAAGTCTACCAGTGGGAGGAAAGGGTGTAAATACTCAGTTCTAAAAGAGAAAGAAAGTGTGGGCAAGCACTGCGTCTTTGTAGCGTGAGCTTCTGATTCTGTATTTATTGCTGTTTAAAGTGGTGTAACAGCTATAACTTTGCTGCCACGAGACTTCGACGCGGTTTTGGGTAACAGGATTATCTGAGCCCTTGTAAAAAATCTCTACTGTTCGTTAATGTCTTTGAATTTTTAGTTTAGTTCTTGTTAGTTGAGTTACCGCCCAAGCGAGGCGTAGTCTGTCAGCGTCAAGTCGACGCATTGTGAATTTTAAAACGTTTTAATAAAGGGTTCTTTTAACCCTTCCCCTGCCTGGTTTCTGCACTTACATCAGATGTCATTCTGAAAATTTAGTAACTAAACGATACAAGGTTAAGAATGTAAGTTTAAGAGAGGACTACAGCCATCTTTAAAGACACTTCTTACTTTGTGCCCGACATAAGTGATATTTCTATCAATTGGTGAGATTCCGCTTTCTTTGAATTCCGCTTTCTCTTAGTTGTTGAAAGTGCTAGGACATGATATAGATTTTTTAAATACAAATAATTTAATTCCGTGCCATTTGTTATTTCCACTAGAAGCTGAAGTCAAGTTGTCTTTGTCAACTGTCTTTTGTGTTTGTTCTATGCTTCAAACCGAATACCTTTTTGTTGATTTTATTTCTGTTGTATTCATTTAATATTCATATGCTGTTATTTTATACATTGGTAAACAAGGGCAGCCTTGAAATGTTTTACTCAGCTCTTTTCCAACTTTTTTCCGTGCACTCATAAATCCACCACTACCATCACTGCTAGTCATAAAATTAAATTTTCCTATTCTATGAAGTCAAAATTATTCAAAAAACGTCATTTGTCAATGAACTGGATTCTTTCAAGACGTTTCATATTCATTAACATCTTTAGATTTTAATCCCAATTTACTACATGAGCCTCACAAAAACTTTTGTCTTATTTCCCTTTCATTCACTTTTCACTTTCATAGGTGACGCCGGTCGACTTCGTTTTCTATCATTTATCTAGAACAATCTCGAATGTATCTTGTTTTCTTATGCGCATATATTCAATTTGTCTCATATTTACTCTTACAGCTGAGGAAACAGATTCTATTTAATTCCACAAACTATAGCACTGCAAATTTACTCCCAGATTATACCAGTTATCTTCGTTTCTTTACTGAATTTAGCATTCATTCATTTGTAATTATAGAGAAGTTTATCACTTTTGTGCTAAATCAGTTAACTGACGTAAACAAGAACTCATGAATAAATTTCATAATTAAAGACATCTGATTTTTTCTTCTTCTCAGTATAGAGACATGAAAACGTGTGTGCCAAGAAGAATGATAATATGATATTTGCTATACATGCCTGTGACAATTTAGTTCATTTTTAACTAGCAAGTTATTAATTTATAATTTGCATCCTTTCATGTAGCTCGTTCTCTCCAGAATGATGATCTCCAAATTATATAGAGTTTTTAGACAAGAATAGGGGTGCAAGTAGGTTAACTGGAACAGGAGAGTTGTCTGATGTCTGAACTTGTCTGAAGTCGGCTGTTATCTGAAGAAGTCTACAGTAAGTCTGAGTCTGGCCCTAGGCATGGAGGAGTTAGCTGGAGGATGAAGCTGCTAGAAAATAATTGCTGCCGATTACTGATGTTCATTCCTGGCTGGTATAAATGATTCTGGAGAAGTTCTATCCAAAATGATAACTACTATTGAAAGCTTAGATCGTTAAATTAAGAATTATAGTTCTTATTCGAGTGAAACTGTAGTGGGAAGTTTAGCTTATGTACTCAAATAGAGTGTTATCCGAGTTTTTATGTTAATTCTCAAGTAGAGACTAATTAAAGCTTCAGGTTAAATGCTATTGAGTTTTCGTCTGCGTGAACCTAAAAATATCACTTCCATCACGATAACTCGTGAAAGAAAGTCAGTGGACCTCATTAATTAGAACTCACAGAGCTAGTTGTAGCAGTTACAATAACCCAAACATTCTCATATATAACAGAAGGTGTCACATGTGAAAATATAGAATTTCCTTTCAGTTACTACTTTTATTACAATACTCTCGACCGTTAAACACTAGCATTTTGAACTGAGTTCTAACACTGGCAAAAGAAATGGCTGCATGTTTTTGCCAGTGTTTCTGTAAGCGTTTTCGTGGCTTTTTCCAATGCAAATCATTTTAACTCATAAAGTCCTCCAACTTTGGAGATAAATAACGCCAGTACGCTTTGACATAATCTAATAAATTCAATTAAATGAGGTTATAATAGTTTAATTTTACATCATCCTCTTTCTAAATTGATGAGCTTTGAAGAATACATTTCTTTGCTTCGGTTAAAATAAAATTTCTCAATACTTTTCATTCAAATGTTAAGCAAACAAATCCTTCTTAAGAAGTAACATAAGTTAATATTCTTGAAATGTAAATTCATTTTGAATTGCTTATTGATTTCGAATTCTTAATTCATCTTGAACTGTAATTTCAGTTATATGTCAAATTAGTTATGAAGAAGACATTCCAGAATCAAATATATAGAATGGTGTGCTGTTCTAGCCATATCTATCATTAGAAACTCAGCGGAATTTTTTTTACTTTTATTTAATAACTTACCAACTAGATAGTGTAATCACTAATTCAAATTCAGGGCGGATAAGAAATCAAGGGTCTCGTTGATAGATTCAGAATAACAACGTCACTAACAACAGCCCAATATTCTTCCCTTACTTTTAAACCTTCTTTAGCTCTAAGCTAATCTGCCTTTTTCTTAGATAATGGTAGAGAATGAAATGGAAGATTCAATTAGGACAGTGTAGCTAAAATATTAACTTATCATTATTTAAAACAAAATCTAATGGTGGCATAGTTTTTAACCTCGATTGAATTGATTCTAAATTATAACCAGTAGTTTGAATGAATATCGAATCGTTTTGATGATCAGACTTGAAATGATTCTTTTATAAAACATTTACGAATTAGTTTTCAAGCCTTTACATATCAAGAGCTATATTTATAGTTACAGTTAATCACTAACTCCAGCTACCTCTATATGCCACGATTAACAGATAGAATACAGGTTTTCTTTCCGGCTGTCTTCGTATTAATGCTTTTAAGAGCGATGCGGGTATGGGAACGCAGATGTGGTCGCGTAGGTCAGGATGGCAGTGCGAAAGATTGTGGTCGCGTAGGTCAGGATGGCAGGTGCGAAAGAGTGTGACCAAAAGTCACGTGTGCAGGAGAAAGCGTCCTATTGGCTCAAAACTTTCTAGGCTACAGTTAGCTGAAAAATATTCAATACATAATAATTTAGCAAAATATGCTAAAGTCAGAAACAAATTCAGAAAATACAAAAAAGTTGCAAAGTCAAAATCACAATCACGTTAGTCACGTGACGGTCGCCCTCCCAAGTGCTGTCTCTGATGAATGCTGCTTGAGTTTTGCAGCGTCGAATGTTACTTACAAAGTTCGAAATAAAATATATACATATTTACAATTAGGTCGGGAAGTCCTAATTTTCACTCAGCATGAAAGCAGCATAACGCCTCAAGTAGCGGTCGTCATTTAGCACTTCGTAATGGAATAGGTTGAAATGATTTAAGTGTTCACATTTCATAGCTGATTCGAAAAAAATATAGTTAGCTTTCCGCAGAAATTCTTCAATGGTCTCAATTTTGAGGTCTTCGTGCAATTTTTTATTTCTGACAAATGGTTGGGCATTTGTAATAGTCAGTAGAAATCGAATTTTGTACAATCTGAAGTTACTTTATGTCATTTATAGTAGCATAAGCTAAAGCGGGGGATGCATATGTCATCGAGAATTAATCACTATGTTTACAGTTATATAATCCGCATAGGCTATAATCCTGATCGTAACACCCAAATATCAGCAAGACAGATAGTTACTTATGGTAAGTACGAGAACAACGGAAATTACAAAGTAAATTACACATACATGTAAGTGGCCTGGAAAATAGGCACTAACATGCTTTCACTTCTGAAAGGTCTTATATAAGCAACAAATTCCATTATAATGAATTTCTACACTCCTCCTAGAACTCGCTTTTGTTGTGCAAATGATCAGAGCATCTGGTTAAAAACTGAAAGATTTATGGTTCGAGTAACAGTGATGGCGCATTTATTTTTAACTATACATATCTCGTAAAATTTTAAGTCTCTTTAATGGTCTTTGGTAAATATTATTTGCCCTTTAACTAGATATGGAAGAACGTAAGTAATTATCAACCTCTAGCACTTTCTTGTGAGCTAAGTGGTATAACGTTTCTGAAATTAAAATTTGTCTAACATCTAGCTTTATGTGCTCCTTTGACATATCAAATCCAGGTAAAAAACTAGAAGGTGTGTGGTTCGAATCCGAGAAGAGTGCAATTCATTTCCCACGTTTTCCTGATTAGGGAAAAAATAATCATATCTATGCTCTAAATCTACAGACATCAAACAATTCTTGTTTATAGTACTTGGCGATATTAAAGTATCTATAACCAAAGCGTTAGCAAGCAGAAAATTCATAGAATCATTAAAACATACGCTTCATACATAAAGCTAGATAAACATAGATCTGTCCAAACTTATCTGATAATCTGGACTATCCGTCAAATCTACCTGGCCGTTTTATTACACCAGAGAGTATTTAGATATGACCCCTTCAATCCAAGCGAGTGAGGGGAAATATTTATCTAATGAATCAAGCAGCTTGGGTCAGGGGTGGATGTGAGGTTGGCCGACGTGCGGAAGTGCTAGATGACCGGAAATCCCACGTCACATGTCATTAAGAAAGATGTCGGAATTGCACGCTACAATTGCCGCACCGTTAGGCTTATGGGATGAGACATATGGCTTTGAATTATGAACACCTTTTTTTTTACCAGTAAGTATCAAGTGGTATATGCATGTTGCGCAGGTATAGGTAAGTAAAATAAATTGATACGATAAAATAATAAAGCAGCTTCTTTTTTGGAGAGCACGCATAGTGCAAATAGTGCATTGCCAAAAAATATGCATTTTATTAGGGCTGAAGAATAAACATGTCAAAGCACTCAAGAAACATCACTGTCAGATGCTTCGTATTGTTGGAATTTTTTTATTGTAAATATTTCTTTTTATTTTAATGCATAAATTTTTATTTAGTTTGTATCACTGTTTTTGTGTTCATTTATTTATTAATATTCATATTTTATCTCACTTTTCTGCACTTGGGAGTACAACAAGCAATAGCACATGATCGCCTGAAATAAAATAATGAGATTTCATGAGTTCTCTGGGAATTTCATATTATGCGAAATGAACTGAAACTTTTTTCTTAAATTTAATTCAGCCAATGAACATGATTATGGGCATATAGTATTATTTTAATTGTAAAACTTCCAGAAATCTTGTACTCATAATCCTCAAAAGCACATTTGAAACTCCTGTGACAGCTGAATCCACCTAAAGTTATAGTTTGTGATGTCCAGTGTAAAAGACAGAAGTTACATCCCTACAAATATCAAACCTTGTATTTAATCGAACAGGAACAGAAGATACGAAAAGCTCACAACTCTAGCATTCTACAAAAAGTGATAATGAACACAAATTTCTTAAATACATATTTTTCTTGGATTACAATATAGTATTTCTCCCACCTTCTTCGCATGCCTTCGTGGTGTAGCGGTCAGCACGCTTGATGCGTAACCGAGAGGTCCGTGGTTCGATTCCCGGCGAGGGAATTGCTCATTTTTCATCTCTCCTGCTTTTAAATAACTTAATGACTCTGCAAGTGGCGCCCGAACTAAAAGGTGGTGGATGATGATTCTCCACCACCACAATTTGGCGATCGAGGCCCCTAATCTCCAATCCCCTTTAAAAGGGGTAGTATATGAGTTATTTCTCCCGCTTTCTTCACATGCCTTCATGGTGTAGTGGTCAGCACGCTCGATGCGTAACCAAGAGGTCTTTCGTTCGATTCCTGGCAACAGCACTGTTCATTTTTCCTCTCTCCTGCTTCTAAATAGCCTAATGACTCTATAGGATAAGGCTACAATTCATGTCAGCGTTTGTATAATCGCCATAGTTTCTGAATTTTGGTTTGAATGTAAGCGTATGACACATGCATACATTTGAGATCAGGCCAATGCATCTTAATATATCAAAATATTTTTATCCCTTTGCTGAAACTAGCATTAACTTCAGTATATAATTAGATATGCTGCAAAACACTTTTACCTACAAACTAAGCAAATATAAATGGAAGATGGTGAGCTTCCCACCTTCTTTCAGAAAGACATAGCTCCACCTCACGTTGAGAATTGTGTGTGAAACAAATCGAGTCATCGTTTTCCAGAAGTATGGATTTATAGAAATGAGCCGGTCCTGGTCGTAACCGATTAGACCACCTCTTCTCATGTTTTGTCAAACTATGGCTTGCAGTGAAAAAAATGGATCATCTTTATCGCTTCAAGAAGGGAAGCAAAGAAGCATTTGCAAGTATTATTTTAGTAGAATAAATTAAATTCCCGGATATGGACGAACTTGAATATTGTTATGACGTGTGACGATCACTTACTGCTACATATATTGAATTAATTTTTTTTCTTGAACCTTTTGAGTGGCTGAAATATAAATAAAACACCTTTCAAACTATTAAGGAAACACATGTTTCACAAAGACGTCGTAAATTGTTATCACATATTCTTAGACATCCTGCATCATGATTAAGTGTTAATTAGGTTATTATGCTGTAATTCAAAGGTTTCTATTCTTTTGAATCAAAGAACCCATCCATACCACACTCATTTTACAAGATGTCTTGCCATTAATTTTATATATGATGTTTATTTTACAGGACATTTCCCTATTCACTAAACATAATTCTTTGTATATGAGCCAAGAAAATGTTTTCATGCATGCAAGCTACTTACAATAGAGTTCAAAGTTAAAAGATAATCATAAAAATAAGGCTAAGTACAAAGAATGCTTCGAAGTCCACCAAACGAACTGTTCATGGAAATTATATGTAAATGTTCATGAAGTGTAAAGTGTAGTGTTAAAATCATTAGGGAATACTAAAGAAGCAAATACAAGAAAAAGATAAACTTCTTTAGCTATGCACGACGTAAATATCTGCTGTACATATGTTGAAGTCCCGAATTGTGGCCTGATATAACAACAGCTCTGTACATAAGAGCAACTCTTTACGCATTAAAATGTATTTATTATGTATTAAAATGTATTTATTATGTATTAATGTACATTATAGAAGCAAAAAATAACATGAGCTTTAACTTAAAATAGAAGATTAGAATAATAAATTTGTCGCGGGGTTTCGAAATGCTAAAAACACAATTATAAAATAATGTTTTAAGTATTCTGAATTAAAACAGAATTTTATAACAGAACCGTATTCTTTTGTTGCATACAATTGTGCATTATTCTTGGCCTTTTTGTAACAATTTTAATTCTGTGAAATGTGTTAATCAATCTGTATAGCTGAATATAATGTACACTTAAACACTTGCTATACACTAAAAGTGCCTTTGCTAAAACTAAACTAAAAGGGCCTTTGCTATAGACGACTTATTGTCCTCGCACTTTAAACTAAAGGCTAGCACTAAAGGAAATACAACAAAAGTAAATATAAACGAAACTTTGTTTGTACTATCGTAGTAACAACTAAACTGTAACAATTTAATCAAGCCACCTTGCAGGGTCTGGAAGTACAAAAAATTTAAAATAAATACAAAACGAACTGTAAATTAGTGTTTTCCAAGAACGAACTAATTATGCGCATTCTCTAAATAAAAGGTAGATAACATCTGCGTGCTTTGCTATATCCAAACAGCCTAACCTAAACACAAATCAGATATACCAAAAGGCATTCCACTCTTCGAAACTAGCAAGTAAGCACAAAGACAAAATAAAGAGTACTTAAGAGTTTCGTTGCCAAATTCTGTCCCTTTCACTCACATTTTCATCGCTAGTTAAAATTCAACAAATTTATAGTTCTGATGAAACTTGCGTAAGAAACAGGACACACTAAACATAAAAATATTGCTTTAATTATAACTAACTTTAGAAAATGACTTCCCTAAAAGCAATGAAAAGATTTCAAATAAAACAGATTGCAAAGTGAATCAGAAGTGCTTTGCATTAACAGATTTTGGTCTAACACATCATCTTCCATCATTTCTACAAGAGTATCTTTAATATTGCCTTTATTACGATCATTTCTTTGAATTTTCTCACATATTTGAGCACTATTACTGTTCTACATAAGTATACGTGTAATGTTTCTCAGACCAGTTTCAAAACATTTAGTAAAAAACGGAGATTTAATTGTTCTGAAACAAACACAATGAGATGTGAAATAAATGTTACTATTCCAAACGAAATAAATGGCAACATAGAGAAAAGAAAACAGTTAAAAAAAGGAACATTTAATTCGGGAGTCCAAAGTAAACACCCCTTAAATTAAATGAAAAAAGAGTAAATTAACAGTTCTTTCAGCCACCCCTGTGGCGAACAATTACCCGTTCTCGTAAAGCAAGGAGATAGAAGCAGTAGAAGTGATTTTCTCGAAAATACCGCAACTACTAATGGTAAGAAATTGCCACCCAGAGATTTCGTTGCGACTCGAGGTACAGGAAACAACGGTCGAAGTTAATCTCTAACCATTAAAGAAGACATTTCGAGAACCAGGTTTCTCTAGTTCTCACTAAGGAGATGACAGAAAGGAGCGGCTATATTAAATGTGAGTGAAAAGCTTAGAAAAGGTGCCATCCTTTATTTTGAGCAGTACGCTGTTTCAAACATAATTCTCGAGAGTCTTTGCTTCTAAAAGCTATTTTCTCTACAAAACATCTTTAAGCTTAGTAAATGAATTATACATTATCTTATCTATTTAGCAGGAGAAGAGTGTGATATATAATTAGCATTATATTTTACATAAAAAGTCATTTTTTTCTTATATTGTAGTTTTTGTTTCATTTTAAAAATGTCTAGTCAACTCTAGAGAGATTCTATGATGGAAAGATTTATCACCAAGTAAATAAAGAATAGTGTTCAACTTTACTTTGAAAATAAAACATTTATATTTTGATATAACGCACTGGAACTAACTAAATATAGTGGACATAATAACTAAGCTATCGTAATAAGCCAATGTACAGACAGGAAATTGCTTAATGTTCAGAATGCATCTTTTGTTATTGAACGGTAAACAACTGTTTACCATTTGGTTTAGCATTTTAAGCGACAAATTACAGCTCTCTGAAGAGAAACGTTTGGCAATCGAATAATTCCCGATTTTTAAATTTAACTATTCGCTGCGATATTACAGTTTAATGGCTGCCTTCAGCTACTTAAAGGAAAATTACAGACAAATATACCATGAAACGCGCAACGGCTTAAAACTAATATTCAGTGAGCTGTTTAAGAATTAGAATAGAAAACTCTTAACAAAATTTCTGAAATATTTCACGTCTTACGTCACGTTTCTAAAATATTCATGGTAAGTCGAGATTAAGATAGCTGCCATTTTCCAGTTATTATTTTTTATTTCGATTTCTTAGTGCCTAGTAACCCTATTGAAAACAAGGGTTTCTCCATTTCCCTCGTACCTGATGAAGAGACCTTCAAAACCGAGATTAATGAAAATGTGCCCAAAGATTTGGCATACGGAACTGTACATTTTTTTAAACTCAAAGGAGGGATGGTTGCGAATGCATATTGAGGATTCCAGAATGACTGATCTTATTAATGCCGATGTAGGTGTCCATTGTTATTTTCTCTATACGATGCATTGGCCTATATGCAACTCTCTTGACGGTGAAATTGCGGCCATCTACCGAACCCTGCTATAACTATAGACTCATCTGTGGCGCTTTTCAAAGATGGTCATCTTATCAGATTACACAGCTGCCCTTCAAGCTATTGATTTATAGAGTATTTCTCGCTCTTCATTTGCCGATATGCTATTTCGATCTTCTTAACTGGCTCTCATGTAATGACAAAGAGGTTGTACTTCAATGGATTCCTGCCCATTTTGGAGTTCATGGTAATGAGGTCGTCGATTTCTTGGCTAAGAAGGGAGCTTCTGTCCTTCCAACATAATGCCCGGTCTTCCTTACAACTCCATTAAGTCAATTGTTAGGAAAGCTTTCAGAGACTCCTTTTTCAAAGAACTCGTAGAGAGAAATAGAAATAAATTATGGTTTCGACAGATTCTTGAAGCACTGTTTCGTCTTACATTCGCTCATGACTGTCTTCATAAGCATCTTCAATGCATCAATGTCACTCCTAACTCTCTTTGCCCCTTATGCAATCTTAAGGGAAGCAGGGACTTGCCACATCTCAGCAAATGCCCTTCGCCTCGTATTTCGATTTAGGAGCGCTACTGAGTGTGAAAGAATGCCCTGAGTTTATAGGTTTACTGATGCCATTTTTCTTGTCTTTGTTTTGTATTTTATTGGATGTTCAGTTGTCTTGTAACGTGCCATTAGAAATAAAAAATAATTTAAGGCATAATGTAAACGCATTTTTATAAATTGGATTTAACAATAGCAATACCCAAAAATAAATATTATTGAGAAATAAATGTTTTCATTATTTAAATGATTATGTTATTAATGCAGCTTCCTATATAAGATAAATGGGATATATCATATAACATGGAAAAAGATCTTTTATAGCATTTCAGAAGTCTAGTAAAATTGAACGAAAATACTTTGATATTTAATGTTCGACTTTGCATTTTGAAACAGAATTCTTTGCGGCATATGTTTTCCTAATTTCTGCCGAGAAATATTATTAAAGTTATTTAAATACAAAAATAAAACTTCAAGCAGAAGTTAAAAGTATAATGGGAAACCTTGAAATTAACGAATACACTCTACATTGCAGAAAATGTTTTACAATTCGGTGGAAATTCGCGTTGCTGTATTTATAGATAAATGAACTGCAAAGGTACTTTATAATCACCTTTCAACTGTTTAATAAGATTAATAACAAATCAGAATAATATTCAAAATAATCATGTGAAAATAGGTTATGAATATAATTTATAACATCTTTAAAACGATTTCAGCATTTTACCCTACCTTCGTCTATATTACGCTATTTAGATTTAATAAAAACTTTGTTAATGCTTTGTTCAAAACCTTAATTATAGTAAATGGAAAACAAACTCAAGGGCAAAGAAACAAATATACACGTTACGAGAGGATTTTTAGCAAGTTTTTAATTTGTCAAATTTAAAACTTTTTAAAATTCTAGTTATTCAACATCATTTGGCTTTAATTTTATCTCCAAGTTTATATACTAAATTAAAGTATTTAAATAACTACATTTCATATCATAATTTTCTTAATAAACAAGATGAATCTAGATTAATTGCTAATTTTAGAATATCCATAAACTGATTTCACACCTTCTTCAGGAAAAGTAAAATTTTGTAAGTATTGTATACTATTACTATGAGTATTTTGTATTAAGAAAACGTCACCACCTAATTTTAGATTAGCTATAATTGCTATTAAATAAATGCAGACTCAGCAGTAAACAAAAAATAATTGCTTATATTATAGAATTTTGAATTGAATGCTCAAATTTGTTTTCGTGACGTGTTTTGTGCTTTTGATTAAAACTGGTGCAAATAGTCTTGAAATGCTGTCTTGATTATTATGTTTGTTGATGACTGATTGGATTATGAGATTGCACGTTGTACATATTTGCCTAAGACACTGAGTGCTTCAGGGAGGATATTAAAGGAGAATTCGCTAATAATCACTACATATTGGGAAAACCATAAAAATGCGCATTCAGGTAACTCGTTCGCCAGAATGTGAACCCCCGTCGAACTGCTACTGTTCAGCATATTCCCTGCGCCACTGCTGGTCGCTTTGATAATGAAATTTGCATCGAAAATGTTCAATCGTGTCTCAGTAAAGTATTTTACCGTATTTAAAATCTAGGACAGTCAATACAAATAGATCAATTTTTACGCTATTGAAATTTCACAGGGTATTAGGAGACTATAGAATCGATTATTATAAAACACAGAAACAATATACTGGAGGATTCGAAAATAAAAGTAAAAAAAAATATTTTACTTTTATTTTCGAATCCTCCAGCTGCATACCATCTGCATACCACTGCTGCATACCATCTGCATACCATCTGCATATGCTGCATACCATCTGCATATGCGATGGTATGCAGCGACCTTGCTGACTTGAAATCAGAAACCAATTATCTAATTTTTTTGCTTCATTTGTAAGGTTTTATTTAAACTAACAAAGTTTTATTTTAATTTAAATCTTTCTATCTCGTCTCAGTTTCAACTTCCCGTCAGAAGAAGCGCGCGTTTTCAGCGTATGCTAATTTGAAGTAGAGCCAAGTACTATTTAAACCAGAGGTAAAAACCTCTCAGTGTGAGAGAGCTTTTAGTCTCAGATCACGGTCATTCTATTCGACGTTCGCCTGACCAGCTAGCAGATAAATTCTAAGCCATAGTGCTTACTACGTGATTGCTTATTGAAATAAATCCAAGTGCGCAGTATTAGTAATTCTTGCTACGCACCATTTAGTTAGAGGCCAACTCCGCGAAGAGCTCTGTGAGCAAATATCAATTAAATTTCTATTTAGCTTTTAGTTTAAATTTATCTGTTTGTTCATTCAGACCCAAGTGTGGTCTTTTACTTTCTGTATCCCTCCCGAGTTGGGAAGTGATTTGTAAATAATATTGATTTAATAAAAGAGGATTTTAAACAACTTCCAAGTGCAGTTATTCTTAACCATAGTATCTACACCAGAACATAGCTGATTTCAGCTCACTGTTCCAGATCAGGACTTTAGGACTTTAAGGAGTTACTTTAAGATGTTTGCCAAAACTACGCACAGAACACTCAGTCCTGACACATTGTTAAGTCTTACATGTAGGCATATGTCAAGAGAGAGGTTAAGGAATGCTGAATGCGAGTAATTCGTCCTGGATTCAAACGAATTGGTTTCATAGTTGGTTTTGAGGGGTGGCTGACATGTAATGAGCCAGTTTCCTCTAGAACATCCTCCGCAAATGTTTCCCTCTTTCTCGGCAGAAAGCTCTCTAGTGTTTTGCCACATTCAAATACCCACACCAAATCATACCAGGCATCAAGATGGCTCTCAGTTTTTGCTCCGAATCAGATAAGGATTTAATTACTTTCGAGATGTTGTCGTGTCTCCAAAGGTTCCTACATCGAATACCTGTAAAGACTATGTTAAGAAATGTAGATAACTGGTTTTCATTTCATACAGGTATAATCGCTATGAGAGATTTATGCAGAAATACAGATGAATTAATTTTCCTTCATTACTATCCCACCTTATTAAATGGATTAAATTATTGCTGCCTGAAATTTAGCAGAACTACTTGCAGAATAATGAACAGACGCTTGGAATTGTATAACAATATTTTATTCTTTTCTTTGAAATCATGTGAATGAGATTATAGAATAGTTCCTCAGCCAAACGCGTAAAATTCTCTGCATTCTTTCACCCGCTGCAATCGACACAAACGGTACTATGTTGATAGAATAACCGGCTCTTAAAAAAGTGCGAAATTTTACACGCTGGCTGGAAATCTGAAAAAAAAAATTGCTATTGCACCATTCTTCACACAGCTAGCTACACATTAAAATAATTTTAAATTTCCATGTACTTGAATAATTACTTTTAAATCCTACTGTACGTGAAATTAGAATAAAGTTGTAGATGAATTATTCACCCAAGAAAAACTAGGCGAACGTCAGTTGTGTTTAATTGTTCATCAAAGTCGTTCACAGAAGGATTTAAAAGTAAAATAGTGATTTCAATGAGGACGGGAGACAGGAAATGTATAAAGCAAACCAATTGCCTTTGAATTTAAGAAGCAAAACTGACAGTCTCAGAGACAGTGGAAACTTGCTCAATATTCTCATTGAATTTATTTTTTATTCTGCCATGGATGCATATGAATGCTGCTAGTTATCGTAAAATGATAAAAGAAAGGATTGACATAGGTACTATGCCCTTAATTAAGATGTCTCTTTATGAAGATACAGAAACGTGATCTCACTGGAAGAGAAGCATCCTAAATTTAAATTTTAAATTGGTCAAAGAGGCGCTATTAGATTAGAGCAGATTTTTAACCAAACTCTATCGATTTTGAGGCTCATAAGATAAAGTCCTTTCAGAAAAAAATATTGCTAATTTTTTACTCAAAAAGAAAAGGATGTATATCTGATCGCATTCGAAATTGAATCAAAATCTACAACAATCTAAAATCGCTCTTTTTAAAGGAATATGTTTACATTATTTTAGAAGACTAGTTGTGAATTCGATTAAAATTATCTTTGTTGCAATAAATATACATAAAAATAATAATAAATAAAAAAGTAAATAAAAAGCATAACATATAAACGGTAAAATAATTTTTAAAATGTACACTTATCGACAATACGCAGCTGAATAAATGCAGAAAGAATTTTGCAGTTCTTTTCAGCTTAATCTTACAACGCTTATAATAACATAACAGCATAATGTTAAGCTGCTATTATAAGGCATTTCTCCCCCGTTTCTAAGCATTCGTCGTGTAAGGGTTAGCACGCTCGGCGCATAGTCAGAAGGTCCGTAATTCGAGTCTCGGAAAGGGCATTGCTCATTTTTCATCTCTTCAGCTTTAAAAAATACCTAATATCTCTACAGTTGCGCCCGAACTAAAAGGGTGGTAGATGATAATTCTCCACCATCAGAATTTGGCGATTGTGTCCCCTAATCCCCAGTCGCCCTTTAAAATGGGAAGTATATAAGGTATTTTCCCCGCCTTCTTAGCACGCCTTCGTGGTATAGTGGTCAGCACACTCGGCGCGTATTCGAGAGGTCTATGGTTTGAGTCCCTGTGAGGGCTTTGCTCATTTTTCATCTCTCCTACTTTTCAAAAAATACCTAATATATCTACACTATATAGGAAACGCTATAATCCTAAGTTGACAGCTGTTCTTTTAAAAACGACTCATAGTACAGATGATTAATCAGCATGTTGCTATGTGACTTAAGGAGAACGCATGTTGCTATGTGACTTAACATGACTTAACATGCTATGTGACTTAACGCATGTTGCTATGTGACTTAAGGAACCCTCAATAGCCTTTCACTTTTACCAAACGGTAATTTTTATTTTGGAGGGCATATGTAGATCGGTGGAGGAACTCTCATATTCTGTGGAATAAGAAACAGTTTGCGGAACAAAAAATACCAATTCGGAAACATTTTGTCATATTATATGCAGTTGCGATTCAAAATTACTCTTTGCTTAGTAAATGATTAAACGAATTCATACAAAGTGCTGCTAATAATAGATATACTGGAAAATTAGGGTCTGAATTGTATGAGCTAACGTCTGAGCTAACGTTCGCAATGAATTTAAGCGTATTTGGTCTACGATGAGAATACGGAATATTGGTATCATTTATTAGAACAAAAATATATTTTCTCTCCAATAGAACAGAAACCTTACGTCAGATCACTCTAGGAATCAAAGACTTTTACTCAAATGTGCAAAAATCTGAGGTTGCGAATTTGCCTAATATTTTATCTTCCGGTGTTTCTCTTTCACATAAGCTAGCGTTCATATGGACCCATAAATCGCAATAAAGGATAAGTAGTGATATTTTTTAATTCGTAATTCTTTTAGTTGTAGAATCAAGTAGCATATTTTAATTTTTTTTATTTTGAATGCATAGTTCCAGTGAATTTCGCGAAGTGAAGCAAACTGGCGCTCAACCAAATGTCAGTGTAAATGATACATTATTTAATGTAAATTAGTATGAGAAATAGTCTACAATACTGCATTTTAACTCAGAAAAAAATTGACATAAAACAGTATAAAATGAATGATGTATTCCTGAAAAGAAACTCTCTAGATACATAATTTTTTTCAGTAAACCAGTGCAACATTCCTTCCTAAAAGCGTTGTTGCAAAATGCCCAGCTGCGACGAGGTAACTTCTCCGCAAAGCGGAATTAGGGTTGTCAGAAAGTGGCAGGGAAATGCGGGATTGCCAGATTTCGCACAAAACCTCCCATTTGGTGACATTTCATGACAAAATTAGCGCTATGGCATAGACGAAGCGTTTTCCCTGGGAATGTTCTCGAATGTACCCTGCCTTACGCGGAGAAAGTAGTATCTTAAGTGGTAGTAGAGCAGTAGTGTCTTGAGTTCAGAGCTTAGCTTGAGAGCGATCGACCGAGTTGAGAGCTGTGATTTGCCGTGAAGCTATCTTTACCGTTATAGCCTGAAGGCTGTGTAGTACTGGCGAATAGATTATGTTCTGAATCTTCATCAAGTGTTATCATCAATTTCTCCAAAGTCACAAACCCGTAGAACGCAGCAGTATTTTCAAGGATAAAAAAGACATTTTTTTAATCAAACATTTGCCTTAATTTCCGATATAGACATACAGTAGATCTTAGATTATTTTAATTTCCAGTAAGATCACGAAAACTTTGATGTTAAAAACATTTACGTTCCAAAACGTCTTGTCTACAGTTCCGTTATAACGGCATGCAAGAAGGATATAAAGAACTGAGGATTGAATATGAAAAGAAGTTTCGGGGTCCTCATAGCTTGTGACGCCCAGCACAAAAATCAAAAATACAGGATTAAAATCTCGGCAAGATCATCATTGATTTTTCAAATTTCTTTCTCCGAAACAAAATTTAATGAATCCCTGTACAACGCTGAAATTAAAATTCATCATTTTGATTCTAGTCGACTGGGTATCGTGTATCTTCCTAATTCCTTAGCTTTTACAATTATGTAGAGTAAAATATAAGGGATTATCGCACTACCTCGTACAGACTTTCATGTTGTAAATGATTAAGATGTTCAGTTTACAACCGGAAAATTGGTGTTCGAATCCTGGAAAGGGCGCTATTAATTTCTCATGTTTCTCAATTCAAAAAAAGAAATTATAAAGAATCTAAAGAATCTATAGAACTTTTCGAATATTTTTTGCATTCAGAATAATATAAATATACTGCGAGCAGCCGTTACTGAACATTTGGATTTCAAATTTTGTGGAAGATTAGAATTGTCACAGAAATGTGTGCATTTGCTTATTTTTTATTACTGAGTATTCGCAACAGAATTTTGTGAACTCCAGTAAAACTCATTTATTAGGATTAAAGTATTCAACTTAGACCTTTAAACTCAAAATATCTTTTGAAATAACTTGTCATAAATTAATGACTGGCTGGAGATAATAACTGTTTTGTTTAAATGCTGAAACGTTATCTCTCCACATTAATCATTTCTTGACTGACAAGTTAGAAGGTAATTAATTAAAACACCTTTTACGTTAGGGCTAAAAATAGATTATATCCTAATTGAAAGGCACTCTTCACTAACCTCTTTCAAATTAAATATTATTAAGTTAATAAAATATTAAACTGGAAAGAAATTTAGAATCTGGTGATAAATGAAAACACTAAGCCAATGAATTTAATTGCAGCTTGAAATTAAATTTTGCTAAATATTTAGTACGACAGCTGGAAGACTTGCATAGCATCTAAGGAAATATTTGTTATATCTGTGATGTTTTCTACTTGTTGGATAATGTAAACGAAAATTAATACCTGTCAGTTGGCATTCCTATATTTAACAAAATCTAATAACATAATTAACATGTTGCAACTAGGGAAAGTTAAATATAATGTAAATAAAGCTGTATTGTACCTTTCGAAAAAATACATAACGGAACATTAAACTGAAAACAGGGTAACATTTGGTTATTGTAAAAATAAAACGGATGTTTCCGACTTTTAAATGTATTTTAGCAGATAATTATCTACCGTTAATGCATCAAATCACTCATTGCTTCCTTATCATCACATTTATCTGTTTCCGCCTCCCTCAGGCTTTCTGTACGATCTAATTTTATCGTATTGCATGTTGTAAAATATACAGGAAAGTTGTCAAAAGTTGTTTTAGTTTTCTAGCCCCATGTATTGATTTAATAATTTTTTAATCTTTTCCATTTTTCGCTACATGAGAAACACCATTTTCCTCCGGAAAGATACATGTGCCAATCCCAGTACTTCTACTCATAAATATATTTTTGCCATCAGCTTCTTTTGAACTGAGATAAAAGTTTTCTAAACATAAGAAATATATCTCTTAGGTTATTTATATTTCTATAAATAAGTTATAAGGTACTTCCTCTTTCCTTTCCGCTTGCCTTCATAGTGTAATTAGAAGCATTCTCAACCCGTCTTTGAGGGATCCAGAATTCGAATCTCGGCAAGAACTCTACAAACTAAAGAATGAAGTGAAATGACTCTCTCTAAAACGTTTTATGAGAAATGGACAATAGCAGCACTGCTAAAGAAGATGTGAATAATGTTTAACAGGTGACCAATAGGCAACGTTGGTGTTACATTTTTCTAAAAAAATCTGCTTGACGTATGTTGTTTTATACCGAACAAAAATCCATTTTCGAAACAAATTTTGATGTGTTTTCTGTTAACTGCTAGCAATGTAAAGAATCTCGAAAAGCTTGGAAAATTCACATTTTAGTTTTCGTTAGAATATCAAACATTTTTCACTCATTTTTAATATGTTATGAAAATGTTATAGCAAATATATCGTAATTTTCAGATACGCTAGGGAAATATGAAATGGATTCGAAACATCTCCATTTATTGAAGATATCTCAAACACGGTTTGTAAATTATTACTGCAAATTTGTATCAATACTGAATCACTGCAAGGCTCATAAAATGCTGATTTGCATCAACACTGAACCACTGCAAGGCTCATAAAATGATGTCCGTCACTGCCTTTAAGAAGAACCACAAGTAACTGGCGTAGATATTTTTAGCAGAAGCGCTTTCAGCCATTCAGCAGAATCACAAATCAGCTTCACTAAACGATAAACAACTTCTATAAACAGTAGTAGTGACTGAAGAATTTTCGAGGACACATTAGTAGTTAATCACGGCGTTCTTTGCGATGAAGGGAAAAAGAAAAATACCGACGAGAAATAAAGTTAAGTACTTCCATCTAAGGATTATTACGGCAATCAGAAATGGTGTGATCAGACTCGGGTGGAGAAGCTCTGTTAGAATTTAAGTCATAGAGTAATGTAGTGATATTTTCAGGTATACGGAAAGCCTTAGAGAAATATAAATCGGCAACCGATGTAGATGTTGGATGATTTTGCAGAAATCAAACTGAATTAAGAGATTTACAGCCAAACAATGTTAAGCAATAGTTGTTCTTTTATAGACATAAAACTCATATTCCGCTATGCGAAATTTTAAGCCTCTCTCAGTTCTTTCTAATGAATACCAAACTGCACACGCAAAGAATGCAGCATCAAACATACAAGAACTCCCCGAGAGTTCACGTCAGGAAAAGGAGAGAAAGAATTGCGTAACTTCTTAACGACAGGAGAAAACATAACACGGAAACTGAATTTCTGCGAAATGAGAGCCTTTTTGTGACCGACAATAGAAAAGTAAGAAATACCAATTCAATTAGAGTTATTGGTTGAAATCGAATAATGTTTTTTCTTATTAGAATTAGACAATATTAAACAGTTTCCATGTCTGCTGCTTGTCAATTTTACAAAATATATTATGCTGATTGATTGACAGACAACACGAAGTGAAATCTGTTCAGCATGTTGGACTTTGTAGCAGATGGAGCAATTTTTCATTAGGAGTAAACCAGATATTCCCTTATGCTTGCTGCTATATATATATTATTTTGATTATTTTCCTGTAAGGCCAGAAAAATTGTTTTAATGAACAAAGCATATTAAACTGATGTCACAACCAAGATCACAGAGTGTTCTTTCAGGGGCAACAAGCTAATTTTCGTGGCTTTTAGTGTGGGAAATAAGAGGATTAATGCAGATTCTTAGGCCAGATCTTGTGAGTTTGACAGTAACCAAGCTGTGGCTGCGACAGAAGAAGGATCTCGAGAATGATACTTTCCATGATGACAAATAGCTAAATCATTTCGTTTCTCTCTGCACTCGTTTTCTTTTCTCTTTTTCTAAAAACGTTGTGAAAAGAAAATTTCTACTTTTTTCAATGGCTTCACATGTTTCTTTAAAAGTCATCGGGAATGGCCAAACATATTGGTTTAGCCGCTTCATCAGCAAGAATGTTGACCAGTGAAAGCCCAAAGTGCTGCTGATTTTGCACTCGCGAAGAGGAGGGAAATGATAACACGCATATGTCTAAGAATTACTTGGATACCGGAAAAAAATCCTTGGTTTAGGGTTAGCATTAAGCTCCGTTAAACACTGGATGTAAAAAGGAAGAAACTTAGTATATGACAGTTTTTTATCCTGCTTTATAAGTCGATAAAATAATTGCAAATAAATTGAAAAGAAAAGTACAAGAAATTGATTCTTCGAATAATTTGTGGTATAGGACAACATACGTCAAGCAGTCTGTCTTAAGATACATGCAATAATGCTGTCAGTGGGCGAATTTAAATTAAATGAGGTGTTCTGATCATCAAAGTAAATATTGCCAATCAATATTTTAAACGTTTGCCACTGTATCTTACTTTTAGTTTAGAGAAATAACTATATTAAGATATCTATTTCTTATGCTTAGAAACTCTTACCTTAGTCAAAACGAGCTGATAATGAAAGTTTGTATCTTCGCTAGTAAGTATCGAGTTGGTATATATTTTCATGCTCCGTTCTTGTAAAGAATTCAGCGTAATTATAACTCATTGAACAAACACTACATCATTGAACTGTTCAGTAGTAGTTCTAGTTTATTTTTCCTAAGCCCCTTATTCAATATTTTGGGGCAAAACTTTGACAACAGTGCTGCTCATCAAATCATCACTAGTTTTGACAAAAGAAAATATCATTCCATGCCAATTTTTTAAAGTCCAAAACTCAGTCGAGAAAATGGCATCTCTTTCATTGTAGAAGATATGATTGATGCAAACCTTTCAGAGAATGTTGGGTGAGACTATAAAAATAAGCCACATGTTTGTTGGAGGACGATTAAAACTAACAAAGACAAGCTGACCACTGTTGAAGCTGTAACTCTAGTCAGTTTACTTATCTCCTGCAAAATTGCTAAGAAACTGTAAGTAAGTGTTGTAACATACAAACTTCGTTTATAGACCGTCATAAGCTAATTGTTTTTAAGAAAGAAAAAATTCTAGTCCAATGAATAGGTTATTGATGCTGTGCAAGAACGGCTCAAAATTCTCTGCTCTTGTAGAGCGTCAAACTCATTCTTCTGAAATCAACTCCTTAACACGAGAATAAAATCTAAAATTCTCATATCGCCAATGCACAACATCTGCAGCAAACGGCCTTCAAGAGCAGGCATGAAGTTTGGATGTCCCACAACTAACTGAGCTCAACCAGCTCAACAGTATCTCGATGTGCAAGTAGATTCTTACTAAATAGTTATGTCACCCTTCCTTAGAAGACTAGTTACGGTTGATAAACCGTGCATTCTCTTCTATAACATGATTCCAAAACGAACTTGGAAAACTTCAGAAAATATAGGTTACAGGTAGCGACGAAGCCAAGCTTACACTTAAAAATAATTTTGCTGTCGATCTGGTATGATAACAAAAGAATGCTTTCTCATGATCTTAGAAGAGACTTAGAAGCTACGCACTTTTGTCAGGTAGAACAACGGTCAATTCAGAATGACCCAAACTTGCAAATCGCCCTATTGTGTTTCACCACGTCAGTACTAGATCTCATGTTCCATCGAAGGTGGTGCAAAGAAAGCTCCTGTAGTTTCAGTAGGGTATGTATTCGAAGGAAACGGTATATGTACGTATTCTATGGACCTCTCACAGTCCTACTGCTATTTGTTTCGTGCTTAAAAAATTCTTTTCATGAGAAAAATATCAATTTTCACGAGGAGAGGAAATTCTACCTGACAGATTTTTTGAAAGCAAACTTCCACCCTATTTTCACCAAGGCATTATAAAGCATCCAAAAATTGGAGAAAAATAGCACAACAGATGGGAACTATATAATAAAATGAATAAAAGAAGATTTAAAATTTAGAGCAATTAGTACAAGACGTTTCAAACAACTAAATATATCCATTTATATAAATGCGCACTTAATTCACTTCGAAATCATCCCAATGTATAAATGATGTTTCCCAAACGACATTATATATCAAAGGGTTACGAAGAGAAAAAGACTGTGAAGTCGTTTTACTGTATTCAAATGCTTAAAGTTTATCTAATACATTCCTGTCTATATTTGAACGTCTTTCGTATCTCTCTAAAAACTGTTTACTGCATGTTGCCATAATATGGAATAGATCCCAAATATTTGAATAGCAAACATTAGGTGGTACAACAGAATTTAGGAACTAATTTAACTTTATTAGCGCAGCATGCAGATGGCTAGAAGAAATTCAGCTTATCCTAAAAGTATAAAAGAAAAAAATTAAAGCAAGTTAAAAATAATTTTCTCCAGAGCATACCATCAAAACATTTTTTTGCTGGGTCAAGTATCTACCATGTGCAGCAGAAAGATTTAAAAGGCGTTCAAGTGAGGAAGGTTTTTAAATAATATCTTTTTGAACAGATCCGCGTTAGCATATACATATTTTTATATTATTCCCCTCTTCTTCGCTTTCATTAATCTTCATCTTGTAAAAGAAACTTTGACATATCAAAGCTGCCTTCTTTGATCCGAGACATTTGGCGATCAATTGTTATTCTTTTCGAAGTCTGTTGTACTAGAATTCACTTGGGAAACCTTGAATCGATAGCATATCAAGTTAAATTTTCTTTCATGGGAAGATTGACATAAGGTAACTGAAATTATGCAAATGAACCTCGCTACCGAATGGTATTATCTAATGGAAGAACAAATGGCTTTCATATCGACTTCATGGAAATGTATGTAAATCCTTTTCTAAACTTGGATTACTTTCCGTGGCTAATTGATGATATTAAATTCATCAGTTTCATGTAGCATAAAGAACCACACATTTATATATATATGTATATGTGTGTGATTTATATATATATGTGTGTGATTGTATTATATAAGAAATGGCATAACAAATTATAAATTTAGCGTTTGGCAGTGAAAGGTTCCATATTTACGATATCACATAGCATTTGTAGAATCCTATATATTGAATCCAGGAGTATATGGTTAGCGAAATAAGTCCACACGTTTCGTTGCCACTAAAATGCAACGCACTCCAATCACATTAAAATTAATCTTATGACTTTTTTTGTACATAGCTCAATTCAAATCTTCCTTCAAAAATCTTATTTATAAAACGCACTTCAAAAATATAGTACTCAGATCAGTTAGCAGATGCTATGATTCTGGATATAAGCTGCGGATGGGGAAACGATAGATTAGTTAATATACACTCATGTACATAAATTAAGGATAATTCGGAGTCACGCGGAGATCGAGCTCTAAAATATATCACCTGTAAAATCACTACACACATCTTCAAGAATCAATTGGAAATTTCAGGAAGTAACCAGATGACACCGATGGTACGTCACAATGACGAGAGTGATATATAAGGAATACAGGCAAAGAAGTAAAATTGTTCGCAGGCGCTTTATAAGCATTTCAGTGCAATAACCGAATAGTTATGACACAAAGGACGCATTTGGATGATTTTGTACGTTGTAGAATTATCGGCCGTCTGGAATGGGGGCATACCCAACTGGAAGTATCAGACGAACTTGGAATTGCCCAGAGTGTCATGTCCAGGCTTTGGCAACGATTCCAAGATGATGGTAACGTTACAGCACAGGTCGCCACAGAGTTACAACGCCGAATAAGGACTGGTATTTGGCAGTTATGGCCAAAAGAAACAGGCGGAGCACAGTCTCAGACCTGTCTCGTCAGCTCTCTTCAGCCACTGGTACGACAATTTCAAGGCAGACCGTCTACAGACGCTTAGGGCAGATTGGTCTATATGCTCGTAGACCTGTCAGATGCGTTCCACTTACTGCAACTCACTGTCGCCTGCGGTTAGCCTGGAGTAGAGAGCATGCATTGTGGACACCGCAACAGTGAGCTTGTGTGATGTTCTCCGACGAGTCCAGGTTTAGCTTGCAGTCTGATTCTCGGACTTTCATATGGAGAGCTCCAAGTACCCGTTACCACCAAGAAAACATCATTGAGCGACACCGTTACGGTGGTGCAGGAGTGCTCGTTTGGGGTGGAATTATTCTGGGTTCCAGAACTGACCTGCATGTTCAAATTGGAACCATGACAAGCCAAATCTATTGGGACGTCATTCTGGAACAACATGTACGTTTGTTTCGGGGCGCCATGGGCGCACAATTCGTGTTTATGGATGACAACGCCCGTCCTCACCGTGCAAACATCGTAAGCGATTGCCTTCAATCGGAGGATATCCCCCGTATGGACTGGCCAGCATTCTCACCGGACTTGAATCCAGTAGAGCACGTGTGGGACATCAACCTCCTCCTACATGTCTACTGGAACTTCGGAGAGCATTGCTTTTTGAGTGGTGTAATTTCCCCCAAGATCAGATCGATAATTTGATACTGAGCATGCCTAGGCGTTGTACGGACTGTATTGCGTCGTCTGGGAGACATACAATGCATTAACAATCATACCAACCATGTAATATTGGTTTTTCGTAAATAGGTTTTTTTGTACGTAATTTGCTCCAGGGAGGAAAATCGCTAATTTTTTTAATAATATCAAACATATAGCATATTTTCTTTTGCTATTTACCTTTTGTTTAATAAATGAGCTATACAAATAAGTCAAATTTGTTTTGCTTCTAATTCTTTCTTTGCCGGATTTTGCATTATCCTTAATTTATGGACGTGAGTGTATAATCTAAATATGTTTTAGGTATAAGGAAAGATATTTAGTCAGGTTAGGTTACTGGAATATGACAAAGCAAGCGAAGGCTATCACGCCTACAATGAGAGATGCCATTCTAAGGGAAATTGATGCTATTCATATTTCATATGGGTAAAACCATGAAAACTAATCATGTATACACGTCATTCGCCTAAATTCGAACCTAGGTTGAACTAGTAGTATTCAGCTGTCGTAACCATTCAGCTACTGATAAGTCTGAAGTGTACTCACGGAACAGGAAATAATTACATTTCATTCTAATTTTCTACGGAAAAATCAAAAACACGCATCATAAAAACGAATAACAAAGTGGGATTTCTTGGATAAAAATGAGGTTTCTTAAGGCATATGCAGATAATTTGATCAGAAAAGACGGATCAAAGTTTTTCTTCTAATCATGTGGAGAATTTCAGCTGTTTCTGGGAGTGATAAGTGGCCGATAGCCCTTCTTAGAATCTCTTAAACATATTCAATTGAACTTATATTCTTAGGAAAAAATTTCTCATTCTATTCAAGATTACTCAAGAGTATTTATTTTCAATACTGACATCACACAAACAAATTACAGTTCTTACAAATACCAGTTTCATTTCGTTTCCTGAAGAATTCGATAACAAATAACAGAATTGACATATTCTGTAGCATTCGTTATATGTACTACTTTCTAACTAAAACTCAAATAGAATCTAAACAGAAATGTTTAACGGCAGTATGTTATTATATACGTGCATTAAATTAATTAATTAAAGAGCGAAATATCAGGAGCACGAAACATTCTAGAATTGTACTTGCAGCAAGTTTTAACCCGCGAATGCCCGCAATGGGTCCAGTGGACCCACGCGATTAAACAAACCTTACTCAAAACCCGCCTATTCCGATCTAGTGTGTAATGATTTAGTGTGCAGTGTCCGCCCCAGTGTAGTAGTGTCTGAGGGCGACCTCTTTATGTTTCCGACGGTTTTATGGTGCTTTAATTCGGAGTCTTGGTTTTGATCGGATCGTGTCTTTTAGATTTAGGGCGACTATTTGTGTTATTAGTATTATATAGTTGATTTGTGATAGTATAAGAAGCGGCAAGCATGTCGCGTAATTTGTCATAGAACGAAGAAATGTTGCAAAATTATTAGTTGTATCAACTGGCGAAGAATGTATTGAAGAAAATGAGGATGAAAGTGGTCATGAATTTTTAGTTCACATGATTCTGATTCGAAAACTGATACAGGTTCTGTAAACGAGAGTGAGAATGACATAAATTGTTTAATGTAAGAAAATTATCGGAAAATAAAAAAAAGAAAATATATATGTAGTGTTTGCCCAACGAAAATGCCCAGAAAAACGAAAATGTGCTTCGAATGTGAAAAATATTTGTGTTTGGAACATACGATAACACTTTATTCAATGTGCTAGGTAACATTTGTTGTTGCATTTCTGCTCTGCATCCATAGTGTTAATAAAGAAAATAAAGAATCTGCAAAGAGTAAAGATATACTATTTCTTTCCTATTACTAATATATAATACGATTTTTTATTCCTTTAAGAAATTTTATTTCATAAAAGCATTTGGAGAAATTGAAAATTTGAATGTGCACACTTTTTACGTTTGATCATAAAATTTATTATTGGTATAGATGTAACGCTTTCTCTGAATATTTCTAATATTTTCTTCAAAAAACACCGAATCACGTCTTTTGGAAACAAAGCACGCGCTCGTGTATGTCATAGGAGCGCGCGTCCTCCCGATTTAACAATGTAAGTATCTAAAATGGAACGGCATTTTTGGAATATTACTTAATGTATTTATTCTTAAAATCATTTTAACAATTTCTAAAATATTTCTATTTTCCTAAAGCCACATCATTTTTCATGTCCTGTTATCAGAGTAATGATATCAATTCATACACATTTTATCCAAACAGTTGTATATATTTATTGAATACGGATTTTTTGAATGCAGCTAAATATTAGCATCAATAAAAATAATTAATTGCATTTAGCTAATATTCTCCATGCATATAACCGGGAAAGAAATGTCTTTGTTTAAACATATCCTTTTCTTTTCGGTATGCATCGAAGTTATTGTCCCCCGCTTCTATCTACCAGTTATTTATTTAATTGCTATTGATTGGAAAGGAATGTGGAATTCCTGGAATGAATGATAATTGGAGCTACTAATCAGATTATCATATCAAGCAAAATTAAGCAAAATAGGTTTGGCAAAAAAGACTGTGGGAATCAAAATTGAATGATGAAGTTTAACTGGTGTAAGCTAAATGACTTTGTTCGATATACTGCATGACATCATGTGTTCTGAAGTTTGCAAAATTTTAAGGCCTGTTTTAACTTTCTCTTCTAAAGACATTAGGTTATTCTGAAGCAGGAGATGTGAAAAATATGCAATGCCCTCGAAGGTACACGAACCACGGACCTCTCGAATACGCTCCAAGTGTGCTTGCCACTACACCATGAAGACATGCCAAGAAGGTGGCAGAAATACCTTATACTGATTTTATCTAAAATTTTGAAAATATCTGCGCTTGTTGTAAAAAAATCTAATTAAAATGAAGTCAAAACAATGCTTTTATATTCTAAAGAGAATGCTTATTTTCTTAGAAATGTATTTATTTTATTTTATTTTCTATCGACATTTTTTTTTTTACATTATGATATATTTTTGTCTGACTCGGCTGAGATTAAAAAGAAAATAGCTTGTTAAGAAAACATTTACTATACCCAAACGGTTCTTGAAAGTATCTGCAAAACGCATTCTGTGATTATATCCTACATTTTTGACACAGTAACGTTTAAGGAGTTGCTTGGGTTCTATGGTAGAGCATAAAATATCATTACCATTTAGAGTAACATTTGATTAATGTAAGCGTTATTAAAAGTTTATTAAAATATTACTAGTGAATTACAATAAATATTTGATGTGCTCTTAAACCTTGGTGCATAAGTCACTGATAGGAGCTCATGTGAAGGTAAATATACATACATAAAGATTACATCTACAGATTACACTAATGAATATTTTAGTAATGATTAATTGTTTCCTATTTAGCCAACTATCACATTAAATAACATTTTAGACAAATCACAACCAAATGAAATTATCTTACAAATGCGCTGTTAGAAAAGTAGTTAGAAGAACTTATACCCGCTTTATCATTTTACTTGCCCCTCAGTCAAGACAGTGATGGTTAACAACAATGACTGCCTAACCGAAGGACTCAGGTTCGAATCCCAGAGAAGGCACGGATGTTAGTAAATGTATAATATCTGTGCGGCATAGAGACACTCTAAATATAGGACGAGACGAAACTACTCTCGAGAGGTTGGTGATAGAGAAGGAGGGGTGGGAGATCCTTGGACACGTCCCTCCGAGGTGCATTTCAGCAAAATTGTGCGGAGATGAGCAAAATCGTACTGTCACCTGTATGGTGCTCAAGGTTCTTGCAAACGACAGGAACAATCTTGCACTCTTTGCCGCGATGAAGTTCGTAGGATTGTTCCGATGTTACTGTCAGCAAGTTAAAAGATCTATCTCTCGTGTTCCAAATAAACTAATTTAGATCGTACAAAATGAACCTAGCTAATTCTCGCACAGGTGTGAAGTAATACCAGCACAGAAGAAGGGTGAAAATAACCTTTTATTATGCTCAACTAAGAACAGAAAGGCACATACTTCGTGCTTTACAATAATACCGACAACTTGTGGTGGAACTTAAACGTTATTGCATTAATGAATTCAAGTCTAAATAGAATGGTCCTAGATTAGCACGTTAAGTTACGGCTAACTTAGGTTGACTCACCAAACCTAATAGGCGTGACAAAATATTCAAAATGGCCAAGGGGCGTATTAGCGTAACAGCAAGGTCAGAAACGAAACGTGTGCTGGCTAGCGAAAACACACTTGAATAAACTCCAAGATTCATCTGTTTAAATACTCACTTCACTTAACTTTAAATTAACATTCTGGCAAGGAAATGCGAAGGGAAGTTGAGGAGTTCAAGAAAGATAACAAAAATTTCAATAAAAGGTTAGATAACTAAAGGAAACCTTACACCGTGAGATAAGACACAGAACAACAACAAAACTTTACTTAAAAATCCAAAATGCTTCTTCGAGTGTCTAACTGAGGGTAACTCAACCAAACAGCAGAAAAAACAAAGAATGTTTGATCGTCTGCTTTACCAGAATGAGAAATAAAGAATTTCCATTTCTTCGTTAAGCTAACTTGCAAAATGCAGTTGGTCAGTTGGAAAGAAAGTAGTTATATGCAAAGTTACACGTAATGTACTTAGAAATGTTGCTCATAGTGTTCTTATATTCTTGCTGTTAGTATTAGCGTTGCAAATATTATTCGTGCGTGCAAATTCTTAATTCTGATGTGTTATTAATGAAAGTATTCAAATGCTTACCCGTGTACTATATTTATGTACAACATTCTGCACCTAAATACAGCACAGGTAAATGGGTATGGCTCGTAAATGTTCTGAATAAGTACGTGAATACGGTTATGTGGTGAATGGATATAAATGTTTATATTTAGTAGTATGAAAAAAATTATAAAATCTCTATGTTCAAGAACATGTTTATATTTGCTATTAGTTGTTTAATGAAGAAAGGAAATACTGTGTAAAATTCAGATATAATCGTAAAGATAAACTGTTTAAAAGTTTTAAGCGCTGCGAATAAAGAGGTAGTTTAACACTTGTCTCCTTTTATTTGAGCAGATTTATTTCTTGTATTTACTTTCTAAAAATAGAGCAATTTGAACAAGAATTCAAAAGCATGAGGAAAAATAGTGTGATAGTAGTGCAAACAATAAGAAATACAATTATTCTTTCTAAAGGCTTAAGAACTTTTTGTGAAAGAAATCTTCTAAGAAACGTTTTTTCCAATACGGGAGTTAAAAAGTTATTACATGATGTTTGAAGTGTTATGACTTTAAACAATTGTGAAGAATATAATCTGTAATAAACTACAGCAAAAGTTATAGATTTAAAAAATAATAACAAAAATAGGTTTAGATGTTCTTATCGCAGTGGTCAATTGTTTCGCCTTCAAAATCGACACTGCTTGGAAGTGATTAGCTGCATGCAAAGTGCTGCAAGGCTCTGCGAGGTTTATTGAACTTACATAACAGTTCTTTTGTGTTTGAAAAATTTACTGTTACATCTCTTTTTCCATTTTCCTATCAGAATGTAAATTAGCTCACGAGTGTGAAGGTTTGAGATTATTAAGTCAGAGCAGGTTCTGCCGTTTGAAAGCCGAGTTACTACATTTGTTTTGCCGACAGTTTAAATTCACGCCCTTGAAGTCCGAGCCAACTTCGCAATGAAATTGCTATGTGTAGCCTGTAGCTATTAGATACTTAAATTTAGGTGTACATTTAAATTTCAATTTTAAGTTCTTGTCATAAGTGCTGACGGATTTGTAAGCACCAGGTGTATCTTCTGTTTATCTATTTTAGTTAAAAATACAAGGGTGCTTTATCTCTTCGTCAAATTGCTATAACTTTAGACTAAGGGATAAGTCTACAAAAAGGTTAAATAACATTTACAATAGTAAAATGACTTTCATCAAGGTATTTGGCTGACTCAACAAACCCAATAGACGAGACAAAATATTCGAAATGGCCAATGGGCTTATTAGCTCAAAGCAAGATCAGAAATGAAACGTGTCCTGGGTAGCGAAAACAAGCTCTGAATAAACTCCAAAATTCATCTGTTTAAATACTCACTTCACTTAACTTTAAATTTACATTCTGGCAAGGAAATGAGAACAGTAGTTGGGGAGTTCAGTAAAGATAACAAAAATTTGAATTAAAGGTTAGGTAACTAAAAGAAACCCTATATATCTTGATGTTATATCTTGATGAAATTTTCTACTGTTGTGTGGATTCCTTCATGAAATGTTTCTAAATTCCTTCAAGATCACTTCATAATGTCTAATTTTGAAATGTCATGGCCGTAGATGCTGGTGTCGAATTAAGAAATGAAACTGAATTCACTCCGACTTTAAGACTATTCTGATATAGAAATGTTTCCGAACAGTTTTAACCTTTCAAGAAAGTTCAAAAAGTAATTTCGTAAGTTTTTTCTTTTAAAATGTTTCTTTATAAATGAATAACATAAAATTCCGAAATTCACAAGCATTTTTATTTTCAACAGTTAGAAACAGCGATTAATTGAGAATAAAATAACATGCGATCTTCATTCACTTAGAAAAGGGCAGTTAACATTAATTTTAGGCGTCTCAGAATTTGAGTGCAACTTAAGAATATTGTAAAGTGTTGGAAAAATTGTGCCTTCTATTTACTCAATGACAGAAACTTTGTTGCATTTATTTTTTTACTGCGACGTTAATTTTGCCATTGGGAATGAAAATGTAATAATGAATTTCACTTGTTTTTTTAATTCATCTTTCCCTTTAACTATGGTAAGACGATTTAGTAAGATAAACTGAAAGCTGACGAACAGTCTCAAATGAAAGAATGTGCTCTTAATTTTTTGGCTCATTAAATCAACAAGAAGTAAAATATTTTTAAAAATATGTAACGTTATGTTTCGTTTCAACGAAGTTTTACTTTTTGCTTTCTAAAGACAGAGAGGGGAATTAAGCAGTTTTATTTCCAAGTTTCAGCAAATGTCGTAGTTTTAAAAATGCTGTTTTTGAAATGTCGTAGTTTTAAAAATGTTGTTTTTGAAATGTCGTAGTTTTAAAAAGAAGTTTTATAGTTGTGCTGATTGCAATTTATTGTTACATAGAGGGCGTCAGAAAGAAGCGATGGTTTTTAAAGAAAAATTTCGTCACTGGAAAGAGGTAATATATATGACCTCACGTATACTTACAAACGTTGGAATTTACTATATTGCGGCATGTTAGAAAGCCGCAGAGTGTAAATGGCGGCATACATTCTTTCAGTAGCATTTTGAATGATTTCCTAATGAAGATTACTTGAAGATTTCTATGCATCAAATTTTGTGTTTTAACTCAATAACTGTCAAACAACGTATTTCATATCCTTCGAGATAGTCCTAGAGAAAGTGATCAAATATGGGTAAATCAGGATTTATAAAAATAACGTTCGATTTCACACTGGGATAATGCACAAGAAAGCTATCTGCCTTTTCCATCGCAGTTTTAACAGAAAGAAATATGAGGATGCCATTCATCTTTACTTTTCCATTATCTTCTAGAGAAGGATTTCTTTTATCAATATAATTGAAGTTCCTCTTTTCTGCAAAAAGAATACAATCACAGAACTTATCGGAGATTCGAGCTCGATTTTGAGCCAATATATGGTGACAGCTTGTAGAATATTTCTTTTTCACGCAGAGATGCGATCTTAGTAATAATGCAGGAGACGTCTCGCACAAGCGTGAAAAAATAGCATACAGGGAAAGGGTTTAAATTACGTTTGTATTTGCTTAAATGCACGTACTTCGTATTCCCAACAACACAGACTACTTCCGGTGGGGCCGTTGGAATAATTTAACAATAAATGGCAAAGCGTAACGCCGCTGAACTGCTTAAAACTAATAGGCTGAATCAGCAACCTAAACCAACGATAGACTTTTATAAACGACTAGAAGGCGTAGTAACAGCTAATATTAACAACAGGCAGGACAAAATAGCAACGTACGCTATACTAGCGAAATCACACTCTGTCTAACTTTCTCTTTTCTCCAGTTTAAATACTCTTCTCCATCTTAAATTAACTTGCATCCTGGCGAGGAAATGCGAGGGGAAACGAGGAGTTCAGAAAAGATAACAAAAATTAGAATAATTAATTATTCAAACTACTATAAACCCCACAAGGTTAGCGTGACAAGTACACTGATCAGGCAGCATTATGTAAGGAAGTATGACGTTCCACATGAAAGATAACAATGATAATTCTTTAATCTGATCCATAAATCAAGGAAGTAACTATAGGTATACCATTAAATCATTCCATTAGCTTAGTTGGTTGGAACACTTGGTTGGAAGTTTATCAACTAAACTTTGCAATTTTCTTGTTTCTGGTTGGAATATCTAGCTGGTGTCTCAGCACTGCGTTATAGTTTTTAGAAAGTTCCACCCCTTATTATCATTACAAACAGTACTTAAACGAAATAAAATATAATGAAGATAAGAAGGTTCATGTGATTTAACCACACAAAGTACAATTTAAAAGCCGAAGACAAATAGGCAGGCTATTAAGAGGTGAGGGACAAAAAATTTTAAATCACGGGAATTTTTCTACTAAAATTAAATGCACAAGAAATTTTATTAATGTATTAAGAATCTCTTTTATAACTATAGAAAATTTGTTCCTTCAATTAACCAAATAATCTATACAAGATCTTTCTTCGTAACTTAAGTATTCCAGAACAAATTGGAATGGACACAAATGTATCAAAATTCAAGAAACATTTTATTTAGGTGAAATGGTATGTGAAATCTTTTGATATTTTACATACATTTTTCTAATCTGTTAGTCTTCTATTATGATTATTCTACAAGCTGTCACACCATTATGCCTGCTTTTGAAAAAATAGAAGCATACGAGGAAATCAGGACTTTGTATAAACATTAACCCTCCATGTGGCCAAGAATTTGGCCCTAAAATACTTAACTTTACAAATCGGTTGTGAGTAAATGGTATTTTCCTCATTATAATTTCAAAATAATCCTTCAACCCTGTTCCACGTCTCTTTTTCTTTCAATACGCTTACTAGTTGAATTGTCTGCACACATTTCAAGATATGTGTCTGCGTAATTAAATTTGTGCTGACAAGTATTTTTGATCGTGTACCTGCGTTTTAACCACTTGAAGGGTTTTTAAAGAACTTCGCTCAAGGCTTCCAGAGCCTGCTCGTGACGAAGTGTTATCAGATATTTCTCCCGTACTCTTGGCATGCCTCCGTGGTGTAGTGGTCAGCACGCTCGGCGCTTATTGGAGAGGTCCATAGTTCGAGTTCCGGCGAGGACTTTGCTCGTTTCTTATCTCTTCTGCTTCGAAATAACGTAATGTCTCTACAGTGGCGCCCGAACTTCAAAAGGGTGGTGGATGGTGATTCTCCACCACCAAGAGTTGGCGATTGTGTCCTTTAATCCCCAGTAGCCCTTTAAAAAAGACTATATGAGGTATTTCCCCGCCTTCTTGGCATGCCTTCCTGGTGTAGTGGTCAGCACGCTCGGCGCGTATTCGAGAGGTGCGCTGTTCGAGTCCCTGTGCAGTCATTGCTAATTTTTCACATCTCCTGCTTTCAAAAAAATACCTAATGTTTCTACAGTGTTCGCGATTTCTCATATATAATAATGAGAACATGAGCCAGTTTTCCTTAAAACGTGCTCGACGAATTCATTCCTCGTTTTAGACCTTTTAGACCTCCTTTATAGTTTCCCTGTGCTTTGCCCTGATTGAAATAAACAAAAAATCCAAGATTTTAACACGGATAATTTTCACGACTTCCCTTCATTCCCTTTTCAGCTTCTTGATGATCATCACCATCTTCATTATCATCGCAATTTTTGTTTTTCTCCCGACGTATAACTCAAATAATTTCTTCGTTATTCACTTTTAAAAATCTGGTTCGCTGCTTCCGTTTTTAACACATGTAAACCACATTTCTTATACCATTGCATAACGAGAAAGTAGTTAAATGACCCATCACTGATGAGAAATGCTAAAATAACAAACACTGATAAGAGAATTCATGAATGTTATAGATTTTCTCTTTACCTTTTCTAATGTTGCTAAATTTTTCCAATGATTTTTAAACGGATTGACGGCTTGGTTAATGAAGACTTTGATAGAAGTCCTGTTTTAACAACTTCTTCAATAAATCTCTACATTACCAAAATCAATGATCTACATTTCGTCTGTCACTAAAGCCGCTCGATTTCAGATTAATGATTCTGTAGCTCCTCTAGTAACAGCTTCAACAGAGAATGAATCATAGGGCTTAAAATGCAGCAAAAAGAGTAAAGCAACGTGACTAATTCCAACAGCAAAATGTATCAGACAGCAAACTATATGCTTAAAGCTGTGCTCTGAATTTCTCAAATAGTGAAAACTGTCAAAACCTTGCAGCTACTCTGAACGCTACCCTCAAAATGAAAGCAATTAATTGCACTTAACTATGAAAGTTAATAAGCTAACTCATTATTGTCTGGAGACAAAATACACTCACGTTTGTGAAAATTGCAACACCAAGAAGGAATCGTCATAATTGAATGCAATTTAATACACAGTTGAGTGGTAGTGGTACAAATAAATGATTAAATGTTCAAAGCAAGCAAACAAGAACAAGAGATCAGAATCAGTATTTTGTGTGGCCACCACGCGCCGCAATAAGTGCTGCTACACGACGTGGCATGGAGTCAAACAAAGTTTGAATGTCTGACTGAGGAAGAGCATTCCATATCGTTTGTACGCGTACCCAAAGTTCGTCTGCAGACGCAACAGGACGAGGATCACGAGCAAGACGCCGACCAATGACATCCCACACATGTTCAATTGGCGACATATCCGGGGAACACGCAGGCCAAGGAAGAAGCTGTACCTACTGCGCTGCAAAGAAGGATTTAACAATCCGAGCAGTATGAGGGCGGGCATTGTCCTGTTGAAATACAGCGCCTGGCAAGCTTTGAAGGAAGGGAACAGCTTCGGGCTGTAGAACTTCACGGATATACCGGTTGCTGTTCAGATTGCCCACAATTCGTAGCAATTGAGATCGTCTATGATATGCTATGGCGCCCCAGACCATAACTCCGGGTGTTCGTCCACTGTGGCGTTCGATAATGCACTCCGGAAGGTGGCGTTCACCGGCATAGCGTCTGACACGAATGCGGCCATCATGGTACCACAAATTAAAGCGGGATTCGTCAGAAAACACGACATGCTGCCAATCAGCACGCCAGTCTCTATGCTGATTGGCCCATTGTAGCCGCAGGCGGCGATGGTCGTGCGTTAGGGGGATCCTGTATAAAGGAGTCCGTGCGCGCAGTCCACACTGCAGCAGACGTCTACGAATTGATGAAGCACACAATGAAACACCTGTAGCTATTGACCACAGTGCTGCCAATTGTCTAGAGGAAGCTGTACGGTCCGTCCGCGCCATGCGGACCAGGTGTCTATCATCGCGAGCTGACGTCACATTTCGGGGTCCACTCCCGGATTTCCGAGTTGTCCGACACTCGTCCGTCCACTGCTTCCAAACGCGCATCACTGTGCTGCTGTTACGCTGCACACGAGAGGCTACTGCACGATACGACAATCCAGCTTCACGAAGGCCGATGATTCTCCCTCGTTCAAACTCTGTAAGTTGTTCAAATCTCGCTCTCTTTCGTCGACGAGGCATAAGTTCAGATTGAGTTAACGTTTACCACTAGCAGATAACCACCGATAACCATACACGCCTCGCTACAGCCGTCTATTTATTCGGATCCATCAGCCGTTCAGAGGGCGCTGCTCAGCATACGCATGCGCTACGGATTTGCAATTCTAATCATTTGCATATCATGCGCTACTTTGCATTTCCTGAAAATTTCAGCTCACTCGCGTAAGTCCTTCATGGTGTTGCAATTTTCACAAACGTGAGTGTAATAATATTTAATTGTTAATTTACGTTGTTGACATTCTTTGTAATGTTATCAGTTATTACTAAGCTTTCTGTAGATTAGTAATAGAATCCAGTGTTGAAGTTTTTCATAGTGCACAACATGCATCGAAAAACACAAGTAACCACAAGTAATTCTTCTCAAGTCATCGATAAACTTAAAGGTATTTCTCCACTGCGTACCATTATGGTTTCATTTGATGTCAAATCACTGTTTACTAATGTTCCAGTCGAAGGAGCACTAAAATGTCTTGAAACTAGACTTAGGGAATTCCATTTCACACGTACTGAAATTGATGAGTTGGTTTCGCTTACTAAAATCTCTCTCAGTCAAACCCGCTTTGTTTTCCAAAATCAATATTATCGTCAAATTGAAGGATTAGCTATGGGTAATCCTCTCAGTCCTGTACTTGCTGATATTTATATGCACTATTTTGAGGAAAAATTATTTGATAAACTATCTTTTCGTATCTGGATTCGTTATGTAGATGACACTTTCGCACTTTTTGACGGTAATAAAGACGATTTATCCGAGATTTTATCTACTATAAATTCAATTGATCCAGCCATCCAATTCACTCTTGAAATTTATAATCCCCTTCTGGCGAGTGTAATATCGGTCTCTTCCGTGTGGTGCATTCTGGGTAACATTCTCAGAATTGACAGCTAGCTTCAGCCATTCCCGATCTGCACTTGAATAACATGAGTTTGGCCACTTGGCAAAGGGTGTTAAATACTTTTTATATGAATGATAAAATAAATTCGAGTTTCAAGTTATATAACGTTTTAGAATCCAAATTCCAAAAAAAAATTAAGATCCGCTTTATGTCCGTTTTTCAGCGTAAGGAAAGTTTATGACTGTCTAAAATGTTGTCATTTTATCTTTCGAAGACCATATTCTTATTTATGCATCTTTACTTTTTTCTTTACATTCGCAATAAGACTTCGAAAATTGAAGGAATGCTCTATTTATCTGATGAATTTTCTATTAGCTTTCGAGTAGAAAAGCTGTCAGAAAAACTCACCAGCATTACAACATTTGGCTGTAAAGCAAATTTATTACGCTCCATTTTGCCTTAAAAGGTTTTCCGTACTGACTAAAAGAAGCTGTTCAAAAGTTCAATTTATTAGTTTATTGCTTTTCTGAATAGTAACTTAGTCCATTTACTAAGATAACTTTAGCCCTGAAAAAAACCTATAAAAGGATTTTTTTTTAAGAATAGGTATTTTTAAAATAAGGGAAAATGTTTATAACTTTTCAGCGAACATTTTACCATCTCCGCTACCCAACAGTACCATTTACGATAACTCCAAGATAAAAATAAGAAACTAAGTATCTTTATTTTTTTTTTACTGTTATTTTTCACAAATCGTTTGGCGTTGTTGAACTTAGTTATTTTTAAAAGTCTTTTTCGCAAATGTCCTCTTGAATAATTAAAACATTTTCTTCTGTTTTCATGGCTTCCATCCGCTCGTAGAAGGCAAACACTTGAACATTTGCAACTCCCCAATGATTAGAAGAGGATTGACATTTTTCTTTTGCCTTTTCTCAAGCTCAAATAGCAAACATGTTGGAACGTAATGGAGGTGAATTAAAAATTCCTATTTAATTATCTTCTCGAGGTTTAAAAGGAATGTTCTTTAAACTTTCATCACATCGGTGTGAGAGATAGATACACATTTTCATTACTTACAGAGGAGAATATTTTTTTAATTCCTTGTTGTTATATAAACACGAATTTTAAATTTGTTTTAATTACCCTTAAAAGCATTTATAATCTCATCTTTTCTATGAGCAAGGAATTAAACAGAGTGATGGTGTTATGAATGCATTCAAGTTAAAAATATCTTTTTAATTCAATTTTAATACAAGTTGTGCATTGAAAATGAACAGCGCGTTTTGACGGTCGTATAAAATGAAATAGAAAACTCTTCTAAAAATGGAAAATGGCGAAAAGGTTATAAGTTATTTCTCCTACCTTCTTAGCACGCCTTCATGGTGTAGTGGTCAACATACTCGGCGCGTATTCGAAAGGTCCGTGGTTCGAGTTCCGGCGAAGGCACAGCTCATTTTTCATATCTCCCGCTTCAAAAAATATCCTAATGTCTCTACACTGGCCCCCGAAAGTAAAAAAAACGGTGAATGATAATTCTTCACCACCAGGATTTGGCGATTGTGTCCCCTAATCTCCACTTGCTCTTTAAAAGGGGGAGTATATAAGGTATTTCTCCCGACTTCTTAGCATGCTTTTGTGGTGTAGTGGTCAGCACACTTGGCGCGCATTCGAGAGGTCCGTGATTCGAGTCCCGGCGAGCGCATTGCTCATTTTTCATCTCTCCTGCTTTTCAAAAAATGCTTATGTCTCTTTGAGGTGTTAAATTTTTCGTCAGTTGCCGAGGCGTCTCGGAAAAAGAAAACGTTTATACCCGGTTTAATTTTACTTCAGAGCTCTGGAATGTATTATGTTATGTTTCTCTTTATTCTTTGGAAAAAAGGCCCTTAAGTGGATAATTACTTTAATCATATACTAGCCCTAAGGGATGGCAGCCCAGAAGGGCTATTAGTCTCAAAGCGGCATTTTTCGGCGTTTCAATATAAACGGCGCATCACTTTTTAAATTGGTGCCATGAAATATTATCGCCCTGTTTTACATTTAAAGAAATTACATAATGAAGAATCTATATGAATGTATGTTTCTCGCATTGTTAATAAATAACGGTACCTAGAGCCATCAAATTTTGAATAATGCAATCCTCCACCCGAACATGGGCACCTGGAGCCTGAATTCTGAATTTCGAATTTGTTTTATTATCTCTTTCATATTCTGTAAAGCTTTAATGCATTTTGGATTAACAAACTCAACGATTTCAAGTTGAGCAATGGCAACACTGTTCGAAAAAAAAAACATTCTTATCTCCAGCGTGCGAGACTGGGTATTGGAAATTCTAAAGATAAGCTCTTTTTAAATATTTTTTGATAGTGCTGTTGAAATGAATTTTATATGGTCTAATTGCGAAGAATATGATATTTAATAAATAAAGGTAACACACAAAACGCTAAAACAAACCACTTTGGGCGTAATATAAAATCTGAAAGCTTTCAGATTATTTCTTAATTTTTTTTTTATCATATTAGACTTTTCAGACAAAGGTACAGACATGATAAATCTGTATTACCGAAACTCATGAAACTTGCGGAAGTTTTACGTCATTCGAATCTTTTGAGTCCTAAGCCGGAAAAACATTAAACATTGTAATTCAAAATTTCGTTATTTTGCACCAAACCTCAAATAACTTTTAAAAACTAGGATACAAAAATTGCCTGTAAAGGGGCAGAAGTCTTAGATGATAATGGATAGTACATTTGTAGCCAAATTTATGCCAAATTCAAATTTTACTTCCATATACAAAAATATTTGAATTTAAATTCTCTTTCACGTGACTAGTACTACCACTACTACTAATAGTAATAATAACAGTAAAACTCTAATACCACTTCTAAAAAAATTAATTTTGTAAGTGTATTGTTACAGCGATTTCCCTATTAGAAAATATTTTAAATTATGTTTCCTCATGCATCGATAATTGATTAAAAATTATAACAAATTAAGATCGATACACACGAGTAAAGTAAGTGTGGCCAATAAATAGGAATTAAAGGAAGCAGCTCAGCATAAGAATTAGCACAAGTAAGCAAAAATTTCATTACTTACAGAAATTAATTAATTATTACAAAACGTTTCGTCCCCTTAGTTCACTAACCAGCTACTTTAATTTTGGTATTTTTTCCGAATTCTTTGTTTTCTCTCGCATTTCCTCACCAGAATGAAAATTAAGTAGGTGAACGAGAGTATTTAAAGAAGGTTAGACAAAGCGTAGTTTCGCTAGTGTAGCGCACGTTTGATATTTTGTCCTCCAGCTGTTAATCTTAGTAGCGGCTACGCATTCTGGCCGCTTAGTCAGTATGTGGCTGAAGCAGGTTGTGAGTCAGTCTATTAGATTAAATTAAATTGTGTATTCTAGTACTACTTCTTACTATTTTTATTTATTGTTAAATTATGTTCAAGGTCTCACCTCAAGAAGTCGGTGTTATTGCAAGAACGAGGTCCGTTCCCCTTTCTATTAAAGAAATGTGATAAATAAAAAGGGCATTTTACATCCTTTCCCTGTTGTGTTTTTCCTATTTTTCACAGTGTGAGATGTCGCCAGGTTGAACTGTGAGATCTAGACACTTTACATGATAGCTAATAAGACAAGATGTATCACTGATTGCAGCTTCGTTGGGGCTTAGACTAGCTTGTTGGCTTGTTGTTAAAGTTGGAGTCAAGTAAACATTATCATGTTCGATCGAAAGAATAGAAATGACGCTATTCCTTTCCCACCGGAAGCTTTGGAATACCTGTTCCAAGCTGCACTTCTTCTTCTTTCGAGTAAGCACTACAACTTCCACATGAAATACTCAAATTTCTGCTGCGTTCACCTTCGTCACAACAGCGCTTTCATAAACCGGTACTGAGTTCTAACGGAACTGCGGAGAAGATTACATTTTTAGATATTTGTGTTAATTATTACTATCAGTTCCTTCATGTATTTATTAACTATCGCATAATTCATGGGTAGCTCTACAATCTCATTCTACAGCTAAAGAAATAAACAGCCGTTCAATAAATACTGCAAATAATATTGAACGAAAATGCTGTCGTCTATACTGACAACTTGTTACTATGCATTTCTAGTAAACTCATTAACATGTTAATGCTTCTGTACCTTTGAAGTCCGAGAATGCATTTAAATTTGATGTGCTTAATCTGCACTCCATCATCCAAGGTTAGAGAATCATTAGTCTGGTTAAATTTGCAACCAACAGTTTTCAATTCCGTTTATCGCCTGCTGGCAGCGAATGTAAAGGTATTCCTTGGTGAACGAAAGAGAGGAGTTTAATGTCTGCTTTCCAAACTGCCGTTTAATAAACCACCTTTAAAGGACAAGCATTACGATTCACCAAACATTTCCATTCATTTATGCCTACAGCATTTCCGATAGATTGTAATAAATTGGTTGCAATTTTCTAAGAAGAGAGAAGTGTGTAGCGCTATTTAGAACAAGAATATTTGAAACGCGTTTAAAATATAGTGGAATAAATCTTAGTTTATATGAAAGTGTTTAGATTTGAAATCATGAATCTTGTTTCAAACTTAGCAAGAGCAGATCTGATGTAACTGTGATTTCAGTTTATTTCGATATATTAAGTTATGATATTACGCCATTAATAAGTACAAGGACTAGCAGTAAAAATTTCTAATATCAACATTTCTTACACAAATGTACTTCAAGCTGAAACCCATCCTTCTTTTACATTTCTGTTTAACTGGCAGAAATGGCATCTTTTGGACATTTGCATTGGAAATAGCTGTGTTCAGTAATATTTGATTATAGTTCTAAAATGTTTCAATTGATATTTTGGGTAATTGTGATCGCACGAGAATGGAATATTCATTTGACTTATTAACTAACCCTTTTCTTTTGACCATTTATTCCCTTGAAAAGTAATTTTTGTATACTAAAATAGTTAAAATTTTTTTTCAGATTAATTCCTGTTAACTTTATTCAAAAGAATCATACGATCACAACTGTCGTGAACTGAATGCAAAACTTATTTGATTCATTACTTAAGAAACCAAGGATCTGCAAACAATCGTTTCAGGATATATCTATTCGTGTAATCATTCTTAAACACTCCACATACAATTCTTAGTTAGTATTGAAAATTTGCATTTCCTACCTTCCGCTGCCCTGAGAAATGATATTATGAAGCTTTGCTATTTAAGCGGATGTAGCAAAATGTTTCATGTTTGGCTTTTCGTTTCAAGTTTATTCAGCATCATCGTTTCAGGATATATCTATTCATGTAATCATTCTCAAACACACTACATATAACTCTTAGTTAGTATTAAACATTTGCATTTCCTACGTACCGCTGTGTTGAGAAATGATATTATGAAGATTTGCTATTTAAGCGGAAGTGACGTAAGCAAAATGTTTCATGTTTGGTTTCTCGGTGCCTTAAATTCCTGTCTATTGCATCAACGCCTTCAATTCTTGCGCTCAGTGTGTTCGGTTCATCTTCCCTAGAGAGAAACTGGCGTTGCCATCGTTGTTCCTGGGTTCCTTCGTGAAAGAACATGAATTCTGATAAAGAGATTTCAGGAATCCTCATCTACATGCATTGGAAGCCAGTAAGAAACTTTTTATTATAAACACATTATAAGATCCCAAGAGCTCTTTTTTATATTATGGGTTATCTAGTTGTCTAGTTGCAAGTTTTAGACATTCTTGTTTAATTCTGCTAATCCTACCATTCTAAAACAATGATTCTTTAAAATTCATTTCATCATAATTACTTTCTGTGTGCTGATTTATCTTTAGTAACCCTACTTATACTTTTTCAGAAATGTTATTAAGTTAATATATTTGATTTGCATACAGTATATATATATTTTTTCCTTCGTGACATATTTTGAAATTAAGCTTCAACATTTATGTAACGTTTTAGATTATGGAATCAATAAAATTCAAAATAATAAACAATGATTCTCAAAATGTAGGAAATTATGGGGTAGTCTTTTACGTAAACAGAGGTGTATTTGAACAAGAAATAAAAAAAATCATGAATTTAAATAATAGCGTAATTTTAGTTTAGTATTAGTTTGTTAATATTGGTCCAGCCGTTGGTATTCTTTGGCATCCATAATGAGAAATCTTGTTAATGTGTAAAATGTTGTCAATACACAGAACAGGTAACACAAAATTGTTCTGATACAAATTGTTGTAGCAAATAATATAATTGATTTATGATACATCAAATTAAAAAGTTCACATTCTTTGTAGCATACTTCAGAATGCTGCAAAATCTTTTCCACAAACATCTTATCCTTTTGTGAAATCCTTTTGTCACTTGAAAATATAAGCACTCTATATCCAAAGGAGCAAATGACAATGTTTTCCTATGAAGCAGTGGTAATGGTCTTGTGATATACCTCGTGTGTAATGCGTATAAGAGCCAGTTTCTTGCCGGAAGTCCTCCACAGAAACCTTCCTCCTATTAGCCATACTTAAGAGGAGGGATGCCTTTGAGGAGGACATCATTCGAGTGCTAAACAAACCAAAAAAAAACGATAATGCTGTTTAAAAATCACCGGATCTCATTATTTAGGATTTTTATTTTGATGAGTATAGGGGGTATATTAAATATATATTTTATGTACCACTATTATCATTTGACCCTAATAAACGCAGTCTGCATTACCAAATCTGCAGAATACCACATCGGATTTGCGCCAGTGGTGCTAAGATGGACCAGAAACTGGATTTATTACAGATGAACTGTAGACTGGACTACAGACAAGATAGACTGCACATTAGAAGCGTATCAAGTGACTTATGGCATGGGACCTCGTCGCAATGTGTACCGCGTGAACGTAGGTAAAAATACACTATAGATTGTATGTGTGTCACGTGACAAAAGACTCTCACACGGAGTATCTATGTGACAAAAAGACTTGAATGAGCTTAATTCAATTTGACGCAACAAAGGTAAATATTTTCTAGTTAAATTATTTGCTATAACTGTTTGTACAACTTTTGAAGTTAATATTTTTTTAGAATTAAATCGCAAACTTGTATATCAGATTTTATTTCTTTGATCGTTAATTCCTGTATACTTTTTTTCGTTTGCAGATAATGAAACAAATATGGGTTTTAAAAATAATTTCTTAAAATGTTCCATTTTCAGCCTGATAAATGTAATTATTATAAAACAGTTATCAGTTTAATAATTCTTTATTTACTATTTGGTTTAACTATATTATTTTAGAATGGGAAGCAAATATTACAATACTTTCAGCGTTTATCAACTGAAAACAACTGGCCCAAGTAACATGATGTTTTCTTCCTTGAAACAAATCCCATCAACTTGAATTTCCTTTTTTGGCCTTTTTTTTTAAGAAGCAAATGCATTTACAAAGGCTTCAAACGAATGTGTAGGAACCAATATAAATGTTTTTTCTTGGCCAGTTCCTAAAATAATAAACTGGCAGTGATAAATGAAAATGGAATTTCTTTGTGTACCAACCGCCGCTTTTAAGTGGGAATAGCTCTCCATCATCTGCTGCTGTTGCTGATCGGGCAGTCATAAGTGGAATGAACTGACCATTAAGCGGTTATATATATATAAAGTACATGCACAAGCAGTAAATGGTTCTAGAAGTGAGAAAACAGTCTGAGATGAATTTCTGAGAAGCAAAACTAATAAAAGATTAAAAATTAATCTTCCGCAAATTAAACGTCGTAACACTTTCAAGATAAACGTCGTATCAGTTTCAAGATTATACATGGCGCAATTTGTGAATTTTATCGTGCGTTTATTTTTACATATTTCAAGTATTGTTTCACACAAACCCAAAATTCCGCAAATCAGGTGAAAAAGACACATTACCTTAATTATCATTAAAAATATCTTTGCCTTTCGTATTTGATCTGGTTCTGTTGTCGAACATTGGTTTTGAGCATTAAAAATGCTTCCAAATATCTAGGTGATACACGTTTAGTTATGGATGTATTTGCTAAGTGTATTTAAATGGAAACTAGTTCGTTCCTTGTCTTTCCTTATAAGGATTTAACTACGAAAGTACTCAAGCACTAAGGTAATGTACAAGGAAAAATACATAGCAGTGAAAACGCCAAATAGTGAAAATTATGCTAAAAGAAAGGACCTAGTACTACGTTTATGGAAATGGCAATAGCATGAAAAATTCAGGAGTAGAGAATGAAGCTTATAGGAAGTAAAGTCTGACACGAATAATTAGAAATGCAAAGTGAATGCAGATGCCTATCATCATTAGCGTTCGCTGAACTGATGTATGATTGAATAAAGACTTGTTGAGAAATCTTACAAGGCAGCGTATCATCGTCGATGAGCTGGAGTCTGTCTAATAATAGTCAGAATACCAGGGCAGCGTTCAATGGTATTCTAGTATAAACAGATTTCTAAACGATAACTCATCCTCATGATATCGATGAACCGTTCATTTTTTCTTAAATAAGCTGGAGCACTGCTGTCGGTAAGACATTGTCTGTTACCACGATTCCATTTCGTCTGCTGTACAGAACATTCTGACTAAGCATTCTTTCGCAAAGCATTATCTTGCCCACAAACCATCGGCGACTAACGCTACACCAGGCGCATGAACAACGGCTATGGCATGAAGAATGGAAATAAGTAATATTTTGTGACGATTGTTTCTTTAAAGTGGTTACAACAATAGCCGAATATGTAATTAGAATGTAATAAATGTTATCTTCCAGCATGTGATTTAGAATGTCATATGTGATGAATGGTAAGTGAGATGGCATCATTTCATACATGATACTGAGAATGCGCTCACCAGTAGCAAACCAAAAACGTTGTATCAAAAACGCTGTAGACGTTGGTGTCTTGTCTTTCCTTCAGCTCATATCTGGTGCTATATTCCGAAACGATGACGAATATCTCATACTACATGTAAATAAATCTTTTTAGAGGAATATATAGGGGTTGAACAAAAATATGAAATCACCTCGTAAAATGCATGTTTGAATTGAAATGCTTCTGTTATAAAGCCACTGATGACGCTGATCCGTTTTCTGACTAACGCCACCTGTGCAATATCCTCAATATGTTTTGCAAGTGTCATTCGTTGTCGAAGTTAGTGTTCTGTGCAGTTGTGAGTGCATCATGCCCGAGCTCAATGAATTCAAGAGTGCGCAAATTGTGGGGCTCGTATGCTGGGTGCTTCCGTAACCAAGGTAGCTGAAGTGTTTGGTATTTCAAGAGGCACAGTATCTAAGATTTTTAACTCAAACAGGAAAACCTGCATTCGCTAAATCCCAGCGCGGAAGAACATATATGTTGATTGATAATGACATATGATTATTGAAGAGGTTTGTAATGAAAAATAGGAGGACTACAGCCACAGAAGTGACTGCTAAATTGAATGTCACACTCACAAACCCTGTCAGCACCAAAACAGTACGAATTGTGTAGGAACCAATATGTTTGTGTAGGAGAAGGGAGCTCCTTAAGTAAGGTATTCTTGGGCGAGCTGGAATTAAAAGCCGTTCATCAGTGACCAAAATGCCTGTAAGAAGAGTGCCAAAGTCATAAAACCTGGGCTTATCTGTGTGAGCGCTGCCTTCCGCCATCTTCGTTAACTGAATTGCCAATGTTGTACAGGAAGAATGCTACAAGATTACCTTGCAAAGCATATACGACCTCTGTTTATTTACTCCCAGAAAACTGCGAGCTATTTTGAATGCCACGAGTTTTCCTACGCCGTATTAGTCATAGCAATATGTTTTTATTTTGGTGTTTCCGTAATTTTGTCCAATCGCTGCATATCTCTTCCTTCAACTGCGTATCCATTCACGAGACACGTCACTGATTAAACATGCATGGGATATGGTCACTTGGGAAATGTTTATCGTTGAAGGCAGAAAATATAACGCCTACTTCGCATTAATTTCGGTATTACTTAAGAGGATCCATGATGCTTTTTTTCTCAGTTTTATTGTTTAAAATACATCATTTCTTATATACTGAAGGAGCCCTTAAAGTTCTGGATTTTTTATGCTTAAAGGGGTATTAATAAGGGAGTAACTTAGCGGGAGTAATATGTTTAAGGGGATTTGTAAATCTTTTTCTGATTGAGGATATAAAACTT